>RCHQ01000112.1:0-168821 GCA_003676415.1 Plasmopara muralis | reverse complement strand
TCTGTGCATGTCTACAAAGATAGAAAGGACGTGTTTGTGGCCGTACAGCGTCTCAGCGCTCCAAACGAATGGTAAAGAACACTTTGTTGTGGCTCTGTTGCGTCTGTGCATGCCTACATATTTAGAAATGACGTGGCTGTGGCCGAAGAGCGTCTCAGCACTCTAAACAAATGGTAATACACTTCTTTGTGGCTCTGTTGCGTCTGCGCATGTCTACATAAATAGAAAGGACGTATATGTGGCCGTAGAGCATCTCAGCACTCTAAACAAATGGTAATACACTTCTTGGTGGCTCTGTTTCGTCTATGTATGTCTACATAGATAGTAAGGACGTATCTGTGGCCGTACAGCGTCTCAGCCATCTGAACAAATAGTAAAAAACACTTTATTGTGTCTCTGTTGCGTCTGTGCATGTCTACATATATAGAAAAGACGTATCTGTGGCCGTAGAGCGTCTCAGCACTCTAAATAAACGGTAATACACTTCTTTGTGGCTCTGTTGCGTCTGTGCATGTCTACATAGATAGAAAGAATGTTCCTTTGGCCGTAAAGCACCTCAGCACTCAGAACAAATGGAAAAACACTTCTTTGTTGCTCTGTTGCGTCTGTGCATGTCTACATAGATAGAAAAGACGTATCTTTGACCGTACAGCATCTCAGCACTCTAAACAAACGGTAATTCTCCTCTTTGTGGCTCTGTTACGTCTGTGCATGTCTACATAGATAGAAAGCACGTATCTTTGACCGTACAGCATCTCAGCACTCTAAAAAAACGTTTAAAGACATCTTGGTGGCTCGGTTTCGTCTGTGCATGTCTACATAGATAGGATGACGAATCCGTGGCCGTACAGCGTCTCATCTCACCAACCGAAAGGTAATACACTTCGTTGTGGCACTGGTGCATCTGTGCATGTCTACATAAATGGAAAGGACGTATCTGTGGCTGTACAGAGTCTCAGCGCTCATAAAGAATGATTATACACTTAGTTGTGGCTCAATCGCATCTATGCATGTTTATAGTAATAAAAAAGACGAATCTGTGGTCGTACAGAGTCTCTGCGCTCCAAAAAAAGAATAATATTCTTCGTTGTGGCTCTTTTTTGCTTGTGCATGTCTAGACGGATAGGTAGAGCGTATCTGTGGCCGTACAGCGTCTCAGCGCACCGAACGGATGGTAATACACTTTGTTGTGGCTCTATTGCGTCTGTGCACGTTTTGGCCGGAAGAAAGGATGTATCTGTGGCCGTACAGCGTCCCAAGGCTCCGAACGAATGATAACACTCTTTGTTGTGGCTCTATTACATCAGTGCATGTCTACATAAATAGACTGGACGTATTTGCGGCCGTACAACGTCTGCAAAAGAATGTCTATACGCTTCGTTGTGGCTCCATTGTATCAGTTCATGTCTACATAAATAGAACGGACGTATCTGCGGCCGTGCAGCGTCAGAGCGCTTCAAAGAAAGATAATACACTTTGTTGTTCCTCTATTGCGTCAGTGCATGTCTACATAGTTTAAAGGACGTAACTGTGGCCGTTAAGATTCCAGCGCTCCTAACCATTGATAAAACACTTAATTGTGGCTATATTGCGTTTGTGCATGTCTAGATAGAAAGAACGTATTTGTGGTCGTACAGCGTCTCAGTGCTTCAGGAGAATAATTATACACTTCGTTGTGGCTCAATTGGGTCTGTGCATGTCTAGACCGATAGGAAGAACGTACCTGTGGCCGTACAGCGTCTTAGTGTAAAAATTGAGCGTTGAATGTATGCTTGATGCTGACATTGGCGCGTTTACTTTGACAAGAAGTGTATTAATGTTTAGAATCATTTTAGTGGAAAAGAATCTTTCAAACTAATATATGAACATTTTCACAATGAATCAGTTCTCATTCAAAATATTATAAATTTCGCGACCTCACAAGTTATTTTATATTCCGAAGTAAGATCAAGTAGCAAACAGGGAACTACATATAAAAATGTCCATTATCTCAGAATTTCTCTCGAGGAAATCTATGATCAAGATGCGTCATACTGTCGATTGTTATACAGCCAATAATCACGACAAATGGATATGAGACCAACCTCAGCACTGAATAGCTCATCGAAGCGCGTGCAATTGACACACACATTTTTTTACAATGGAAGTTCAAAAATGGAGATGATAATCGAATCATAAGGTGGGGCAAACACAAGAGCAAGTTCGTTAGATATATTGTTGGAACGACAAGCAATATTTCCCTTGGGTATGTAAAAGTCAATATAAATGCCCAACATTGAAAGAAAACTTGGACAAGGCAAAAAGTAGTAATGTCTATCATTGAAAAAAACTTACACAAGTTTTAGACTATTAATGTCACCATTTATAAAATTTGAACAAAATTTTCAGGCCCAGAATTTGAAGCTCAATTAGCTGTGACATCTGTCAAGTTCTGCGGGACATAACATCATACACAAAATCAGATCAAACAAGCTTTTGAGGATCAGTCCAGTGTTTTGAGAAGTAGCTAAGAAATGGGGCCTTTATTTATTTATGGGCAAATCGCTACCTTCACAACACTATCGGTTTGGAGAGGCTATTCAAAAAGTTCGAATTTGCAATCAGGCTCCAAACGTTCTTTCCTTAGTGGTTCTGGTGACCTAATCATTGGTACTTCAATATAATCTGCTCCGGGTCCTCATCCAATCCAAAAATGCAGCGACTTGACGAAAAATCTCCAGCCTTGAAAAAAACTGTGATCCTTTTTGGTTTGCGAATAACGTTTGTAATTCTTCCAGTGTGATTACATCGTAGATCAACGACAGCGTAATCCTTCACTGAGAGTGCAGCATACCTCCCTTTAATTGCAAATGGAGCCGTGTGCTCACCCATCCCATCATTATTCACAAGCAATTCGATTCCCCATCGAAGACTTCCATTCAGAAAAAAGTCGATTTCACTTTCGGTGCGCTGGTCGAGCTGACGAGGCGAATCTAAAAAAACTCTTGACAGCTCTGGACAAATGTAACATGTAGGCATTGTGTGAAGCGCAAGAGCAGCCATAAATTGGTGTTGAAAAGCAGCTTTCATTGGGATGCTATCTGAGCAAACCATCGACTGTCTGAGCACACATGCAGACATACTTGCAATCTCCATTCTGATTAAGTCGTGTATTGACTTTGGATTGCATTCAGCACGATTTGGAAATAGCCACCTCTCTGCCAAGGGAGAAGCAAACATAACATAGCCTTGGCCATCCTGAGTAACGATCCCTGCTTTTTTCAGCCGCGTAGAGCTACGATTTTCATCTTCGTTCAATTGCATGCTCAACGGACCACATGTACTATCGCGGACCAGCCACTTGATGAGAAACAACTGAAGATTGCAACTGGCAGGTGTTGTATGACCACTTCCAATACAGCGTGCCAATTGATTGACGAAAATGCTCGACAGGTAAAACATCAACACTTCTTCTTCAACTGAAGCGACGACGTTCACGAGTATTGCACAAACAGATTATCACACGACAAACGCAACGAGGCAATGTGTCCATTGCACTCACGTACGACAACTTCCACCAAGGTTGGAAATCGCAATTGCGACGTAAATCCGTTCTCAAAATTGAAAATTTGATGTGCCTCCTCGTCACTGACTAAAAAATCGTCTCTTGTACATTTCCACGGAATGCTGCTAAAAGCAATCGGACTTTCAGGGGCGTCAATTTCAATATAAGATACTGGTTATGTTGAAGATGCCGGAGTACATTAACCGGGAGATACCGAAATGCGAAGTGATTTTAATGAAAACTCGAAGATAAAAAAGCATTCAGCATCTGACGTATACACCTCTGTAAAGAATCTGATACATTTAGGGCAAGTATCAAGAAGTGTCAAATCATTTCGAGACTACCCTTAGCTAACCAATCCATCTTTGAGTAAAGTTTCTCTATCTTTTGTAAAGACCTCTCTATTGAAGTATTCGGAATTTGATAATTCAATCTGTTTTTGGCAAATATAGAACACAAAGCATCCAATTCTTTCATGATCACATCAATCTTATCATCTCTGGACGCAACTTGAAGTATATGTTCTAACGAGCCACATAGCGCTCCCAAAACAGTTGCTTCAATGACCGTGCACCAGTTTATGCACGTAAGCGGTATACCGACTTGTGCCCTTTATCTGAACTTGTATCGAACCCCAAGCGCATTGTGCTGTAGACAAAACTCAATATGTAAGGAAACAGAGAAAACGTGGTAATTGCTACACTTCACTCACTTCAGGTCTGTTGAGTAAAAAAGTAAATATATTAATTTAGACGAATGAACGGCTGCCATTATGTAACTACTTACTGTGACGTACTCGTAAATACTGTGACGCCATCCGCCTATTCAACATGCATTCAGTAAATTATTCTAACACTCCCACTCACCGCTAATGTTGTGTGTGCTTTGTTGCTGACTTGGTTTGATTCCGGAGGCTTCGAGCAGATACTTCAGCATCTTGGTTTCAAGTGCCTTTGTCAGCATATCTGCAAACTGACTCTTCGTGTCGATATAATCGATCTACAAAAGTCCTTCTTGCACGTTCTCACGAATAAAGTGGTGCTTGATGTCCACATGCTTCGTCCTAGCATGGCATCCGGCGTTATTGGCCAACGCAATAGCACCTTGGTTGTCTCCCCAATCCTGTGCTCCTTCAACTTGCTCGTGACTAATGTCCTTTAACATTGCTCGCGTCCAAAGAACTTCTTGTGTGCATAAACTGAGAGCCATATACTCAGCTTCCGCTGAGCTCAGCGCAACTGTCCGCTGGACTTCGACTTGAATCCCACTGGTGCGCTCGCAATCATGACCACCGAGACCGAGCGTCTATCAACCATGTTGTTGCCCCAATCTGCATCGGAGTATGCTCTAACCGCAACGCTTCCACTTCCTCGGTAGACGATACCGATCTGACGCGTAGTCTTCTGATACTGGACTACTCGAATTGCTGCGCTCCAATGTTGTAGTCCTGGATTCTCCAGAAAACGTGATAGCAGTATCAACACGAAAACAATATCAGGCCGAGTACATGTCGTTATGTACAGCAAGCATCCAATCAAAGAGCGATAGGACTTTGACCGCATTGTCGACCGTCCCTCTTTCGTTGTTGGTGACTGCTTTGACGACAGCTTCAATCCTGATTCGCATGGGTTATCAACACTCTTGGCATCTTGTTGACCGAATCGCTTGACCACGTCGTCGATGTAGCGAGTCTGCTTGATCATCACTATTCCAGCTGACCTGTCGTGATTAATTTCAATACCCAAAATAAATTCCGCCTTACCTATCTATTTCATCTTGAAAGCATTCTTGAGTACTTCCTTTACTTGATTTAGTTCTTTGCTGGTTCTTGCTGCGATAATCATGTCATCCACATATAGTCCAACGTAGGCAAAGCCTTCTTTAGTACTTTTGACATAAACACATTGATCTACTCCGCAACTCTTGGAGCCATTCCTGACGAAGACACGATGTATTGTCTTGTTCCAGGCACTTGCTGCTTTCTTCAATTTGTAAATAGCCTTGTTCAGTTGACATATGTATCATTGAGCATTGTCGACACCAAGCGGAGCTTCCATCGAAACGTTATCCGTCAACCCGCTATTACAAAAAGCCGTGTCGACGTCCAGCTACTCCATTTGATAGTCGCATTCACCACATACTGCGAGAATTATTCCGATCGAATTTATGTAGGCAACCGGGGAATAAGTATCGAAAAAGTCGACGCCATACTTCTGCTTAAAACCTTTCGCGACCAGCCACGCCTTGTATCACACAATAGCGCCATTGTGATCACGCTTCTTGGCAGATACCCATCGTGATCCAATTGTGCGTCCAATCTTCCCTCGTGGCTTCAATGTCCACGTTTGATTCTCTTGATGAGAGCGAAGCTCAGCATCCATTGCTTCACGCATTTTATTGCATCGTCGCTTGCCATTGCTTGAGCATACGAGGTCGGTGAGTCCGTATCATCATTTATTCGCACGGCGTAGGCAAGAACGGCTTCCACAATTAATCCATCTTCGTCAATCCTAGCAGACTTAGGAGTCGGTGGGCCCTCACTGTCTTCTGTCGGCTCTTCATCATCGGAGCCGGCTCTTAGCATTATCACCGGCTCACGTCTTATTCTTGTTCGCTTCACTTCAGGTCGAAACACCAAATGAGCTTTTAGTTGCACTTGGGACGGTTGATGATACTCCATTAGCTCGAGCCTGTTTCGTACGGGGCTCTCAGCAGGCATTAGCCGCTGTACAACGGCGCTTGGCGTACGATCCACATCATCCAATTCGATATCCCCGACTGTCTCTTTGACAGCTTCAACGGGATCGTTCGGAACTGGTTGTCGATCCACTTGATGCTGAACATTGACTTCATCACCATCCTTCATTACTCGAGCAATTGGTTCCGGCTTGAGCTATTGCGTGTCGTAGATGCCGCTTACCTCACGCTCATACAATTTTACAGAGCGGGTCACTTTAATCTCGGCATTCTCCGGGTCAAGCACGCGATACCCCTTGACATTCTCTGCGTAGCCTAGAAACATACACTTTACGCTCTTGGGTTCCAGTTTGGTCCGTTTCACATCGTCAGTATGAGCGTAGGCTTGCGAACCATTTACGCGCAGGTGATCCATTTGAGGCTTCATCTTGAAAGCTAGCTTGTACGACGTGATATCAGGATGGACCGTATTGCTGGAGCGATTAATTAAATAAACAGCTGTATTTACCGCTTCCGTCCACCATTCCGTCGAAACGCTCTTGTAGTATAACATGCTGCGGGCTTTCTTCATGATAGTTCTGTTCATACGCTCCGCCACTCCGTTCTGCTGAGGGCTGTATGGCACGGAGCGCTGGTGTACAATGCCGTTCTCTTGACATATTCCAGTCATTTTCTTGTTTACAAATTTGGTTTCGTTGTCGGATCGCAAACACCTTAGTCGTGCACCCCCCCTGGTTTTCGTATAACGTCAGAAATTCTTTAAATTTGCCAGCCGCTTCACTCTTGCTTTTGATCAGAAAAAACGCAACATATCAAGTAAATCATCCGCAAACGTAAGAACGTACTTGGCACCACCCTTCGAGGAAGTGCTCATTGCCCCAAGACATCTGTTATGACGCTCCAACATACGTGTCGTCTTTGTCATCGAACGAGACGGAAACACCGTGACCGTCTGCTTGCCCTTCAAACACCCGGCACACAATGTTTCCACACTTTGCTTGATAAACGAGATACCACTAGTTGATCGCTGTGTCCTGATCAGCGCATCCTTGCTGGGGTGCCCCATGCGGGCATGCCAAAGCTCCCACTGATCGTTAACCCCGGAATAACTAACGAGATATGCTTCGTCTTGCTTGCAGTCAAGGAAATACGACTTTCCGACTTTTGTACCTGACGTAATTGCTTGCATCTTGTTCCGAATGACGCATGACGAACACAAAAACACCCCACTCATACCACGCTCTGCCAGCTCGCCAACTGGCAGCAACCTTCTGTCGAGTCCAGGAATGTGCAGAACTTCAACCATGCGAATGCCTATTCCATCCAAACTACTCAGTTTCACCGTGCCGGCTCCTTTGACGAGCAACTTCTTCCCGTCTGCAATCGTAACTTCGATGCTAGCTTCTAGGCCCTTGTAATCAAACAAGTCCTTCCTGTGTGGGGTCATGTGGGAAGTTGCCCCACTGTCAATCAGCCATCCTGATGACTTCCTTCACCAACAGCAAACACCGTGTCGTCGCTGTTGAATCTTTTACCGGCCGGGCATTTTCGCTGCATGTGTCCAAACTGGTCACAGTTGAAGCACTTGCCCTTGATTCCGCCGTTATTGCGTGGAGGACCAACCTTTCGTCCATTGTCCCGTCCACCTTTGAATCTTCTAGCATTTCCATTCACGCGAAATGCTTTCTTCGGAGCTTCTTTCCTCTGCAGCGTCTCTGATTTTTTGAGCAGCTTCTCCTAGACTTCAATCAATGAAATGTCCCTCGCATTTTCCACAATCAACGTATCGAGTCATATTCCGAAGGTAGACTGCTGAGAAGTACCACCAGCTGGCGCGAATCATCAATTTGCTCTCCCGTAGTCTGTAGTCCCACTACTAGCTCGTCAAAAGAGTCCAGATGCTCTGCCATGCTTGTTCCACTTTCCGTTTTGAAATCGTGTAGTCGACGAGTTATCACCACACGATTGTGAAGCGTCGAGCGATTGTAGAAATCGCGAAGGGTTCCCACGCCTCCATAGCGCGCGTGGCCGACCGAATCTTGGTCTGGTGCTGGATCTCAACGCCTTGAGCAATGTTGTCTAGCGCCTTGGCATCATTAACCGGCCACGCCTCCATGACGCCCTTCTCTTCCTTGACGGCCATGATGTGTCCCAGGAGACCAGGGTCATCCTCATGTTGAACTCCCAGTGGGAATAGTTACAACTCCCTAGGAGGACTTCGGTGCGCTTGTTAGCCATAGTGGGCGAGGACGTTACATATGAGGGAAGGCTTATTGCGGCTGTTAACCTGTTGAGTAGAAAGTAAATAATCGAAGTGAATATGTTAATCTAGACCAATGAACGGCTGCCATTATGTAACTACTTACTGTGACGTACTCGTAAATGTTGTGACGCCATCCGCCTGTTCAACATGCATTCAGCGGTGTAATTTTTACAAGGTTCTCTGTACTCTCTGAGTCTGTCAAATCGTGAAAAAAATTCAAATAAATCAAGTCAATTGTGGTGCTTTTTGTAACGGTACAGTATACGTTATAGTTACCATATGATTCTTAATGCTGTATTCAAAGCACTATGAACTCTTAGTCGTCCCATACCCATCAAGCATTTATCGTTGCAAATACAAACTTAAAGCTCAATACATGACTTTAATTGGTGAAACGAAATGCAGCGTTCCCTACTTAATGGATCTCTATGTTTATGAAATCTACTATACCATCGATATGGACATTCATCTGACTTGCGTTTTCTTGTAAGTCGATCTACCAAATTTATTTGATTTCAAATTATTTATGATACTCATATATAGCTAATCATATTATTAAGGCTAAAACTTTTTCTAATTCAATACTGATAGCTTGCAATGAACAGATTCTTTTTATAAAGCCCAAAGACTAGTCCTGATGTAGTTGTCAGTGTTAGCAAAGACAAACGTGTTGTAAATGTCGTTGATGATAACGACAGTATTAATCGATCGAGATCTGTGATCATTAATGCGACTTAACAACTTAATTGCTCGATTGGCTTTTGAACTCTTCGAGATGCATATGTAGTTGATTCTTATGTAGAAACGCTTAGCTCTTAAGAGTACTCAAAATCGTTGTGAGATAGAATTTAAGGCTGGTGTGAGGATCTTATAGATAAAGTAGCGGTTAAATTTAACAGTAAAAGTATCATCACAAGCAACAACACTAAAACTGGAACAATTTACGTGCTCAAATGATGATGGCTTAATAAAGAACGGAGCAGACTGCTAATTTGCTCCAGATAAGTTAGCTAGTCATAATATACCACAAAATAGTAGCGATCCGACCGCTTCAACACAAGAAGATGATACTCGTCTTCGGTATTGAAACTTGCAGTCAAGGAAGGAGTCGTCTGATTTCGTCGTTTTCGGTCGCTTCATGTCTTAATCATCCAACCGGTGAAGTGGCTGAATATGAGTATATATATGTCTGTCAGTCAGCAAAACCCGATTTATTGTCGACAAATCTATTAGGCTTCACTCAAATATGTTCCAGCTCCATCTCATGTTGCTTCGCACGAGTCAGTGTTTTTTTATACAGAAGTTGATCGCTGTAATCGTGACGGGGCCCACTTGACCTGTAGTTTATACTGTAGTCGTCCCAGTAGAAAAGAAAGATCCCCAACATTCAATGTATTAGAAATGCTTTCAAGAACATGCAAAGAAGTATCGTTCCACTCCTAAGCGCCCATTAGAGTCAAAAATCATCTTAGTTGAGTTATTGACTCCGAATCGCAAATCATACTTAGACAAATTGTCCATCCAAGTAGCATTTGTACTTGTCGCGTCTGTTCCAGTGGTAATTTCAAAACTAAAATCGGTTGGGGACACATAGTTTGATCGCAAATCTTCCGACACAATAGTAGTCCCAGTCATAGTTGCAGTATCAGAGCTCATCAAAAATTTTTGCAACATCTGTGATGATTTTGTTTGCATCAATTACAAGAGCTTTACCTGCAATTGCCGTCGCAGCAGTCGCTTCAGTTGAACAGTTTAATTCTGTAAGTGACAATGTTATCAATGTTTTACCAGTTTAATTCCATCGCTGCAGCGGTATGGTTTAAAACCTCAATATTACCAGAAATATCGCATTGCAATCTTCGGGTATTATTTGTGTTTAAGAAAAACCTTGATTTGTAAAAGAACCATTTTTTTAGCATTCTCACTCGTTTGATTTGTTAATCGAGAAGTACTCGATGAGGTTGTATCAATTAATTCAGGAGTAGCTCCATTTGCTATCGTAAGCGAACTCGGTAATGTTAAAGCTATAGTCGAAGTTAAAATTTTGGCTGCGATGCAGTGCTCAATGTTCCAATTTTATCGCACTTAAGTTCCAGATACTGCTCCTGATGAACTAATTGTCACTATCTTTGTATTACTTGCTTAAAATACAAACTTGATCGCTGTAAATGTTCCAAATTAAGTATTAAATGGAACAAAAGACAATTTAATGTTCCAATCGTGAAGTTCCACTTGAAGTGTACTTGTTGTACTAGACAACGTTCCGAGAGATGTGATATTAGGCTAAGCAGCGGTTCGAAGCTATCCAGTAGTTGATGTAGCTGTTAGAATCGTTCAGTTTTAATCAATCCAATATTTGGTTGTGCTGCTGGTGATATTCTAACAATTAAAGTAGTAGCTGATAAAGTGCTAGCTGAAAACTTATTTGAAATTGAAACATTACCATTATTTAAAACTAACATCAAAGAAGCACTACTTTTTACAGCGAATGTTAGTAGAAAAATATCAGATGGTCCGAAACAACATTGTGTTCCATCAAACCATTGTTGATAGCTAGTCTAAAAATCATTGATCTGGTAAAGTGCATTAATTACAGCAGTAGATCCGACGCTACTTAATTGTGTAGCCGGAGCTGTATTATCATTGCCTGTTTAAACCCTATCGTTATTTTTCTATTTCCATTTGTTATCACATGAAACTTATTTGCTGTTGTACTATCAAATGTCGGTTCTTCAGATATAGAATCAACAGATGATAAGCATGCGCTGCTCGATAGGAAGCCATTGCAAGTCAAAGGGGTATATCTACTGATGTATAGTGTTGAAGAATTGTCCCTGAGCGACGTAATAATAGCCGATGCAGCTATTTAAAGGTTTTGTAATTTCCTACCTGAGAGGCCGAATATATTCTGGGCATTCACCCGTACAAAAATCCACTACAATTGAGTGATTTGTGCTGTGATAACACATGAAAATGCAGTAAAGAGCAGTATTCTGTCCAGCAAGCTTTAAATCCTCCAGTGGTTTGATTTTCTACTAGCAAGCAGCGTTAATATGAGCTTTATTAGCGAATATATGAGCCAAATGAGTTGATTGCAGGGCCCCAAGTCAAGGTGACCAATTCGTATCACGATCTGTCCCCTTCGTCAGTAAATTACGACATGTAAAATAGCCAATTAGCCTACAGAAGCAGAAAACAAAGAATTTTTACCGGCGGAGGGAGAGTGTGATGTGGTTACACGAATCTACTAGTTGGTGCTTTCGTGTAATGACACAAGTCAAGTGAATTTCAAACATCAATGGCTTTGTACATACAATGTTATTGAAAATCACAACACGTTTGATGACCACTGCTTAATTAATCGTACGAACTGCTCTGCCGGATAGTTAGTGTATTTACTTCACAGGAGCTTGATCAGTAAATCTAAGTAAAGTTCCGTTCACATTTTTAAAGCGGAAGAGTCGTGGTAGGTCTTGGTATTGAGACTAGTTTTTATCCTTGGAGCTAGACAAGATAGCGACATGCAAATCGTGCTGGTTTTTGTATACAGAAAAGGCCAAATTTTCAAGCTTACGTATTCTAGGATTGTAGCTACGAAAACGCTGCTAAATGAATGGGTCAACTGACCTCCGTAATCCTTTAGCGCCATTACATTTATGCTTTGGACCCGATTATAGTCGCGAGTCGAGCAACTAATCAATACTAATCTTCGCACGAGGCATAACTGAGTTGAAGAATTTGCGCTCAAATGACTTGGAACCTTGAAACACAAGCACGATTCTTTGGCCGAAAGCCACGACTCATTATTAAACAAATTTTCTGACCAAAAGAGCAAACTAATAATTCTTGATGCTATTGTCGTGATTGCTGTCTCTGAAACTAAATGCGTCCAGGAGACCATTTTAAGGCCATCGCGAAGCAATTTCGGTAATACGCTTAATATGCTGAAAAGGATATAAACACAACCACTGTTCTATCAACGTGGCCGGGTGAGCGCGACGATGCTGGCATCGAGCTATAGGCAGGCACAACCAGGGGAGGCTGATCCGCCAATCCAGCAAAACAGTGATTTTAGACACGGATTGTCTTAGCCTATATATGCGTCGGCCAACTCGCTTCCGGGGCAAATTAGTTATGCTCTTGAAGTCGAGACCTGACCAATTTAGGACAGCTGTGACACCTAGTTCATGTCTAGGCAAACAGATTCAAGGTTGTTGGCGTTGCACTTCGCAAGCTTCTAGCCTGTGCTCTCCAGATACCACTTGCAAGCGCCATTAACATGAATATAACGCAGCAGTTTAATATATTCCTCTCCTTTCATCTCTTTGATAAAGAAAGAGCAAGACACGGTAACGTGCAGAGCATTCTCGCGCAACGCTATTTCAGGATCTAGACTAGTATCCGATAAAGTGAGGGGAACTCTTCATGCTTAAAATGCTTGGAAGTTTGAGAGACCACTTCGGCAAGACCAGGCTTTCGACCGCCAAAATTGAGAGTGCGAATTGAAATTTGTGGTGACCTCTGCTGATGCAATACCACTTGGATTATGGCAGCGTGGGCCAAAAACTCTAAGCGACAACAATGACGAGCTTTATGACAATCACACGCATGTACGAGAAATTCCGCTTTGCTTGTACACCGATTTTGGTGAAGTCGTTCCGAAGTCCGGGAGAGAGCTTACTTGTTCACGCTGTTCCTGGCGCTTATAAATCTTTCTATCGCTCTCAAGTGTTTAAAGAGGTGTGATTCCCTTAATTATGGCTCTTATTTTCTACCAAACTCTTTACAGATATTTCTAGCTACCTGACCAAATACTAGATACAGCTTTCAAGTTTCCTTGTTATCGCTATGAAGGATACATGAATCAAGATGCTGAATCCAATAGTGCATCTGACCTGACAATTGATTGTCTCAATAATCTCTTAGCTACTATATATATGTGTTCGTATCGCAATTGTCACTTCAATGAGTCGAACGTCTCTGCTGACTGTGTCATTTACAACAAACGTCGTATCGATGGCAGTATCAATATGGGTTGTATCAGTTGCTATGTAGCTCGTAAAGACACGTTGATCATTCGTTAGGAAGGCTACAAATCAACAAAAGCTAATACGAAAAGCTTATCTTGTCCAATGACGAAGAGCGTAAAGACAGCCTCTGCAAAAAGAAAGCAAATATTGCCGAAGATTCATTGAACAGTTTCAATAGTATGCTGAAACAAATGAGACATTCATCAGACGCAACAAATCAGAGGTTGTGAAGAAGATAAGTGGGTATGATGGCAATGCTCTTTATTCATGGGATACAGGTAATTCGATGCCTTGTGATCATTTAACTACTATAACAGCATACGACGACATCGTTGGTGACGACATAATAATAAGCTATTTAATTAAAAAATTTCAGAGTATTTTAAAGAATATGGAGTAAGGTAACCACACTTTTCAAGAACATTGAAATTGATCTATGTGATGAAGCGGTCATTATTAGCAACATGTACGCATACAACAAGATCTATAAAAAAAACATTGCAAGCGCGCAGCTTCTAGGAATCTAATTGGTAGCTATTTCGATGATTTTTTTGTCTGTACACCGCTAATACAGTTAAATCTCTATAGATCCACTTATAACTATATACGTGACTCAGGCTAGCTCCTGACGGACCTTGTTGGACCTAATACTCCCGCCTAATGAGTGAGTCCGCCTCTTTATGAATAATCGATTTTTCATGATAAATCAATAATCTAGTAGCCAGGAATAGACACGATTTATATACTCAAGACGTCTGTCTTTCTTACGCTTGATACCAGGGCCGTTTATTTTGTTGTTTTGGACAGGCCACCAAGTCGTACACGAAGTGTTGAGCTTCACTATTGCGCACGTACTATGGCGGGCTCCAAGTTTGGACAAATCAGGTCGTTTATCACCCAGCTTGACCTGCTACCTGTCCATCATAGATGAAACTTTATAGCGTTTTTACATGTCTTAATGTTTGAGCGCTTTTGTTTGTATACTTGTAGCAGCCTGAGCATATCCTTGATTTCTCAAACAAAACGCCAGCAATTTACGACGGAAGTATTTTGCTGAGATTTCAAGTTTGTGACATAGAATAAAGGGGCTTGCTCGTCTTTTAAATCTCTGATGCCTGATTGAAAAGGGATCTTAGTAGCTATAGATAATGTAGACGGCTTATTTCATCAAGGCTAACGCAAGCATATACTTAAGTAAATCGAAGTTAGCACAATGTTGCATTTTATCAGATTAGCAGTTATGGTAGCAAATTCAATAATATGTGATCGAATGATCAAATCGACAAGAAAAAAATGATGGAAGACGTGGGACGAGGTCAAGGTCTATAAGCATAGCATACAGCATGCGCAAGCTTACGACCGCATCGGCTAAATCGTAGCTGTCGGTCATCTTACGGGTGCATACTAAATAATTAGAATAGTAACCGTAGCACCCTGAATGATACGGTATAATTAAAGGTAATAGTCATGTTCTCTTTTAAAACTAAAGGCTGCCATGTCAGAAGAAACGATGTTGCGCAGCCATAATAGGCTCAGCCTTCCGTCAAAGCTGAACACCGTTGATGCGAGCAGCTCCGAAACCGAGACACCCGCTGGACCTCCCAAAAGTCGTAGCTCTACCGGCGATGCTGTGTCTGCACCGAGTGCGAGTTCTGCAATTTCAAGCCGTCGGGTGAACGAGCTATACGAAGTGCAGACCGAATTACTGGGGCGGTACGCTTTAATTCCGCGGATTTTGTGGTACCTTTAAAGCGCTTAAAGGTCTGAAATGATTATATCTGCTGCTTGATGCAGCGGACACTACGCAACGGTCTGTCGCGGTCGCTGCCGTCGCACAAATCGCGCTGTCGCCATTAAGAAAATCAAGCGGTTTATGACCGATCCGAAGAGACTGAGCGCCGAAATCATGGCTTTGCGCCGAGTTAAACAGCATCCAAACATTGTTGAGCTCATCGATGTTTTTGAAACTGCGCGCGAGGTGCACTTGGTACTAGAGCTCTGCACGGGTGGCGAGTTGTTCGAAAGGTTGGCTGAGAAAGGCGCGTACTCAGAGGCAGATTGTGTCCGCCATGTGCGGGATATGGCGCAAGCTGTACAGTATCTACACGAGTACGTAATTAAAGGATTGTGCCACGATTCGTGTGTACTGATATTGCCCTTATGTTGCAGGTGTGGCATCGTGCATCGAGATTTAAAACCAGAGAATATATTGTTATCGAATTCCAATGAAGATGATGCCGTTGTCAAAGTAGCAGATTTTGGACTGGCTAAGATTTTTGCAGGGACAAATTTAAAGACAAAATGTGGCACATGGGGTTATTCTGCTCCCGAAATGATCTCAGGATCCGGATCCACATTCGGATATAATGATAAGGTGGATTCATGGAGTCTAGGGACAATTTTGTACATTTTACTGTGTGGCTACCACCCTTTTGATCCAAAAGGCGAGAGGTCGGATAATGAAATGATTGCAAGCATCAAGGCTTGCAGTTTTGAGTTTGACGATGATGGCTGGGCTACCATCAGCGACGAGGTAAAGGACCTCGTGCGGCACTTGCTAGTGCTGGATCCAGAGGACCGCTTTAGCATGAAACAAGTGTTGGAGCACCCGTGGATTGTCGGCCATCTTTCGTCTGAGGCTTTTCAAATATCCGGACATCCTCTATCCCCTACCATTCATCATGAGCTGGCGAAGTTTTGTGAACATACCAAGCAAAAGGTTTGCGTCTGTAATCAAATATTTGATTTTTTACTTCTACGATAAACCTTATTTGGACGACTTTGTTTGTTAGACTTTTGCTCGTATGACAAGCACTACCGTGACAAATGCAACGGCGATAAACTAGCATCCGGAGACAACTAGTACTAATAACCGTTAACTGTAAAGAATGATGCGTCAAAGCCTCTTACATATTCGTAAGCGCACCAAAAGACAAAAACTTGATTGGTATTGTATACAACCATCGACTTGTGATCTTAATAGTATGTATTGCCGATTACGCTCTTCTTTCACAAAGTGATTAGCGCGCGTTTTTTTTGAGACCGAGTCATAATCTTTGTTGCAATTACGCCGCGCATGCGATAAAGTCGCCACCTAACAAATGAAGCACGCTCAAGATGTCCGCGACATATGCGCATAAGTCTCACAGCTGCCACCTCAAGACGCTGTGTATCTTGTTGAGTGATTATTTCACGTCGATTTGTGTGCCCACAATACAATGCTTGATCCCTGCAACAGGATCGACTCTCACCCAGATAGTCACAATTTATTTCGCTGACCCGGAATTCAATCAAACTACGTTCTGTACGACCAAAGCTAGATTAATTTAGTTGAGCTTGCGAGCATCAATGTATGGAAGGATAATAAATCGGTTATCAGCTCGTGATGGCTTTTTTAAAACAGGCTCCATCGTAGACGTCGTCATCTTTGTAGTCGTAGAAGCTGCGATGCTGGTTTATGGCACGAGACACTTCGTCTTGTAACAAAAGGTCTACTGATTAGGTTGACCAATGACGTGTGTTTATATACAAATACGTTCACTACTCATGAAGCACGCTTTAAGCGAGCGCTAGCCAGGTAGAACGGTACTATTCACTCTACAATTTGGACCAAATCCGAAGATTGAAAGTTACCATGATATTTATATATGCTTACCATGACATGATATGCACATTGTATAAGTATCAAAAGTATCGTACTGTCACGTAGGAAATTAAGAGATTGTTACGCAACCATTATGGCAAGATTTGACTCTTTGGCTTGCTGGTTGGATTCGATCAACATCAAACTAGCTATCAAACAATTGTACAGATATACTTTCAACGCGCTATTCGCCTCCAAGTTTGTGATTTGAGATCCAAAAAGGTGCCTCGCCAAGTCCTCATTGCTTTCTTTCGAATAAGGGCACAAGAAAAGACGGTCCTTGCGACAGCGATCACGTTTCGATTGTGCACCACCCACTCGCACTTTCCGTAAATCTTCGCTTAAACCTTTCGTTGCGCTGATTTCGCTTTGACTCACCGAGTCCGCTGTCTTTACCCTCTAATTTCGCGTTGTTTGCTGCCTGACTTGCACTCTACACTCAATCTTACGCCGTTCACCTTAATTTTACTAAGTATGGGTGGACCTGCGAGACCTGTCAGAGGGCTATACCCGCGCCTCATACGTTGACTCCCTTACATAATTTCCAGTACCGGCGGACCCTTGTACAGTTCACACGCCTCGATTATATCTATGGCATATGTGCCACCTAGATAAATGGGGCATTCGGCACCTGTTCCAGCCAAAAAATTGGGCAAACCTGAAATATGTTCGAATTTCATGACTATCCGATGTCGGATGGAGACCCTTTCAATACCGGTGCAATTGGGCGAGTGGTGTTTAGCTATATATAACCCTTTACTGATGTCAGCGGCAAGCTAAAAACAGACAGATGTTCAGGCAGTAAGGTTCGAAAACACACACTGGACAATATGTGCGCTAAGGCAACATCATTTTGGACCAACAAGATATTTGTATTATTTGCGCCTAAAGAGCTTTACAACCTTACCTGTAAGTACATTAGCATTCCGCTTAAATCTAGCCAAATTTCGTCGGCTGCGTTTGGTGCCGCGAGACGAAATAACAGTCTGTCTAAGTACGGCTCTCGACATACGACTTTCAAATGATATCACCGATCACAATTTTTTATTGAAACGAATCTCGTGGAGCACGTCTCACCCAACATACATCCGCTATAGGCTTCTCAGATTTTTGGTTCTGAGTATTTACGGAATTAAGTTTCCACCTCCAGACAATGGCATCATAAGTCTTGGCCGATATGTTATTATTGGCGGAGAATTATGACGCCATCGTTAGGCTAAGAGTCACAGCCAAGTGTTCTCTCGTTCATTCGTCTACACCAAGTGCAAGAGGCGGCATAAATCAACCGTAAAATTGAAAAATTAATACAGTAGGAGTGTGCTTTCTTGGGAAATTAAACAAAGATCGCC
This sequence comes from Plasmopara muralis, assembly GCA_003676415.1. Lineage (NCBI taxonomy): Eukaryota > Oomycota > Peronosporomycetes > Peronosporales > Peronosporaceae > Plasmopara > Plasmopara muralis. The sequence goes on along the minus strand of RCHQ01000112.1, from coordinate 150,295 downwards.
TAAACATAGGCGCATCAAGCAATACAATCTTTTGATAATGAACACCAATCCGGTATCGACAGCGAAAATCTTTTGGGGGATAGACCCTCGGCACTCGTCGATAAAGACGATAGTTGAAGAAAAGGATCTCCTAAAATAAAGCTGTCTTGACGAATGAGAATTTTTTTTACCAAATCTGCTGCCAACTTCTCTAGTATGGACAAAATGGCTGGTTTCATTGGATATACACAACCTTCAGCTAATAAGTATAAGTGACATTGCGCGGTGAAGAAATTCGGTGATCAACTCAAAACCAGCTCCCAAATGTTATACTCACTGTAGCTTTTTGATTTGAGTCTGAAAACACTGATGGTAATTCGACATTGAATAATAGGTCACGATAAAAATTGCGGGGGAAAGTCCGCCTTATAAACATTATTTCGCGTTTGTTACTCTGGTTTTTACTACGAATTCAAGTCTTTGACTCGAGGCGAGCACTTGTCTGTGTCAGCTCCTTTTTAAAAGACTTTTATAGTCGGTTCCCTTTGAAACAGCTGATCTCTGTTGCGACCGACCCAGGAGTTATGCAAATAGTAATATAATTAACAAAGGAAATGTTTGATATGCCCGCTCTTGGCCGGGATGTGTGCCGATAGTTAGCCTTCCTATTTGGCACTACAGCGACACTTCCATTGCTTTTGATTTTTTCTGTCACGCCGGATACTCTAAACTTTCCTAAAGTTTAAGGAATCAGTCTTTCCAGGGGCAATTAAAGCGAGTCTGGCTCCATCTGGTTGAGACGCAGCTATCTATGTAGTGTTTTAAACACTTCATCTTGATCCAATAGAGGGGTTAAGGTTTTTGAGTGATTAGCATTCGCTTATTTTTATATTAATCTTTTTCAAAACCGGATCATGTAGTTGCTTTTTCTTGCTAAGGACTATACACAAATTCGGTCCTTTTTTAGCGCATATTCAGAAGGTCAAAGATTTGAACACAATCCAATATGTAAATAAACTTTCTAGCTATACATCTTAGCAGAAAACGGATCAGGTTTTGAAGTCAATTTGCTTATCGCTTATCATATACCAAGATCTTTGCTCCTGTAATCAAATTATCGACTTCTAAGACAACAGACTTGCCGGCTTTTATCACAAACAAGATACGGTTTCTCTCATATAGCTTTGGAATGAAAAGCTTGCGTTTACTGTGTACAAATTTGGTTTATTGATCGACCTTGCTTGAAGCGGAGCGCATCTAAACAATCGGCAAGGTCTTACGCAGTAGTACGCCATCTATTCAGTTCTAGATATCGTCACTTAAGTATTGTGACGCAAGTTGGCAATAAGCAAAAATCTTATCTGCAAAAACTGACGACTCAGCCTACCATTTAGTATAAGATGAATTTAAAATCGCTAATCATTTGGTATTTAAGCCCGGCGTTCCCTCAACTACCACAAAAATGAAAGTTTATGGTTGATTCTATCTCAATCTCTTTACAATTCTGTTTTTTAGTGTCATGACATTGACTTGAGCTTTTCGTTCGTGTTTTCAGAACCTCTACGAATGATAAATGTTAATCATTGTAACTTTGACATGGAATACTAGTGATCTAACCAAAACTGAAAATATCAGTTACCTAAATTTTTTGGTTAATTTGCAAAAGGGATTTTGGAACTAAAATGTCTGGCTGTGATTCGTTGAATTGCCCGTCGACGTCTTTTTCAACATGGCATTTTATTTGTTGCCTGCACTCTAAATAGGCTTGGTCACCGTTACGCTTTGTAATTCTTTATCGTCTTTCCCATTTTGCTCAACTTACTTCTCAAATCGAGCAGCTGCAAGCGTAGAACCAAAAACAAGACTGTTTGTTTTCTATGATACATGCCTCTCAGAAAAAATGCTTTCTGTGCTCTATGTATGGAATTTTCAATGGGTGCAAAACCATAGATGTCACTAAAGCTTTACCGCTCATCTGACATTATCGCTTTTATTATAATGCGATAAGCCAAGTCTCGTAGCGGTGGGACCTCGTTCTGCGTGAATTTGCGAGAACGTTAAAGCATCGCTGTAGATGGAGCTGTAGTATTTATAGACACTGTCTGATAAGACCGATAAACAAAAAAGGCGCATCAAAATTCTCTTTCTATAATAGAGCTATATGGTCCATAATGTAGAGCTCAAAACTAGTGAAAATCCGAATGTGCCATATTCCTGTTAATATGAACTGGGTACACTTGAGATGACAATAATTAATGATTGTTGTTCGCAGATAGAAAAAAAATCAAATTCTGCTGATCCTATAGCAATGGTTGGTTATTTTTTTCTCAATAAGTATGGTTGCAGCAAATAACGCATCGTGTTAGAGCTGTAGTCATAAATCCAATCGACGAGAAGTTAACGTGTTATTACTTAGTTATAAAGGCAGACGGAACAAAATTACCTTCATCCAATAACCGTAGCAAAATTTACGTGGGGGTGTTATGGATTGTGATCAAGCGTTATACAAATTGTTGTGTGGGTAAATGAGTTACGGGACAAGCAACAACGGTTTACAAGAATGCATGTGGAAAGTTGGACGTGTATGGTTTGAAGCAATCCAAAGCGTTGAAAAGAGAGCCTGTAACGGCGTAGAATGCGTCTAATGTGTGTCACATTAGTCAAGAGATTCTTGATATGCTTCAGATTGTGATCCGAGTTTAAGAAAACTGCAATATATAGTACTTACAACGACAAGATTAGGCTTTGTCCGATCTGTTGAAGAAAGACAAAACATATACTCTCTAAAGAGCTAAGCACCAAGTCGCTTTAAAAGAGCATATTATAGGTATTTCCTGAGTTGAAACAACCGCTTTGTGTCGTCTGTGATGCGTCAGATTTATTATTAGTATTGTACTGCTGCAAGAAGTCGCCAAGAGTCAAGAATAAACGAACTCATCCAGATTTTGTCGGCTTAATTTTTGCTGCGTAAAACTGTTTCGCCAATGACAAACAGGTTCTTGCGGTGATAAAAAAATTTCGTCAAGTTTAGGGATACGTAGTGAACCTCAATCCCGTTATAAATACCATTTCATTGTAATTCGCGTCACAGTCAATCCACATCTTGAAAAGCTGCCAATTCATCTGCGAGTTACAACTTTGGGTGAAGCATACGTATATAAAGCAGATTTATCTGCGAAACGTGCTATACCGCTTATCAGACTATGCTGACTCCATGACGCGTATACACAACATAGCATAAGCACAGCTCTGCTCAAGGATCAGGAAATAATAGAATTACACGCTCAGACAAGTGAGAATTGGCGCGTTCAAGTAAAGCTATATTGGCTATTTACGAGATACAAGCTGTTGTATAACAGCAAAACTAAAGATTTAAAGTATTTTTTATGATAAATTTTAAATACACCGTATCCTCTAAAGGCTCACGATACACCGCTTGGTATTTATCGCAGTCGGCATGACTTCTGTTATCGATGGCCCTGTTTGTACAGGGGTGTCCCTTTGTTTGTGCACTAGGAAGGGCTACAACATTGCCATATTATAATGCTGCAAGCAGACACATATTATTGTTTTTAGGTTTGGCCTGCCGAAGGACACAAATAGCGTCACTGGTATTGTAGTATCTGCTAGATTTTCCAGTATAACCATTTGGTGGCTCTGCAGATAATGATCGACGACAGCACTATTTCCTCAACCGTATCTTAGCCACATGGATTGCCATATCAATTGTCTCGGACCTTGACTTTTGCTTGCGTTTCGATATCAAAAAGAGGGATTTTCAAGCTCTATATTAAGGTCGGGCACGCTCACCGCGGACTATATCAAGATCAAGCAAATTAATTCTATCGCTGGAGACGTGTGCGTAGTGCGTGCGTGAGTCCCGTGCAAGCATTGTTACGGATCGAAACATCTGGGACAATGTCTAAATTCAGATTCACCTCAGTCTCGTGGGGCACAAGATGACTAACTTGCTTGTGGAGGAATAAGATTAAGAAATTAAGGCTTGACAACTGGTTAATAAAACCCTCATGTCTCGTGGTCGTCCGTGCTCAAGCTTACCAGCTAACGAATTACATCCACCAATCAAGACAAAGAGCACTAAGTATACCGTACGATGCTACTACATCGCCGCATCGCTATCACGTGGAGGGCAAAATTGCTTGATGCTGTAGACTGATTAGTTTTCGGGTAGATTAAAAATTCTTAATGCAAGAGCCCTAAGTAGGCTGAGGCCCCACTAGACGTTTTCTTATATGTGCCCAGCGGCTTTGGAGAAGAACACAACTGCTGCTGCTAGAATAGGAGCGCGGGGGCGACACCAACGATATGCCAAGGTCGCAAGTGACCGTGGAGGAAGTAGTGCTTGCGTGACTATAAAATTATATAGTAGGACCGCTGTTATCTTGCGGTCGACGACGAGTGTTAGGCCGAGCGATTTCCTTCTCAAAGTTATGGTCTTCTCGCATACGAAGCTTTAGCAAAGTCCGAGTTTAAGGATTGGCTTCTCATATCTATGCAGCTAACACCTTTAAAGCTCTTTATCGGCATCAGGCGTGAGGGTCATCAGCACGATTTGCGATGCGGCATCAATATCCATTTGTTTAAGCTGCAAGGCAAGCTTGGTAGCGCTTACGATATAATGTATGTGGACTAAGTATCTGGCCGTTGGGACTGCCCGTTCCACAATCTGTGCATTTGTGGACACCAAATATCAAATCTAAGTGACTGCGCCAAATTTGGCAGAAGCGAACGTAAATTTTATAGCTGATTGAGTTTAAGGTGAGAGGGGCATGAGAGAGTGCTCTTGTCACTTATCGTGTTCATTAATCATGAACTTGAAATACAAACATTTGATCGAAGGGTGGGTACATTGGCGTGATGCATTGGAGAAAATGTAGTTGGGAGCGTAATACCTTGTCTCTGACCTAAATCTCATATTTGGATCTAGTAGGAGTTGTCCGAGAGTTAATCTCGTGCTTGACATCAAGTCTACGTATAATAATTTTATTATCACAATGCGAATCAACTGATAACACGCATGTTTAGGCAGTGGTTCACAAACGTCTAAATTCCGCTGTATTTCTGCGTTTCTTCTTCTTGATATCCGCGACAGCACTTGACTTGCTTTACATCATCTTGCAGTCCCCCCAATTAGTATGACACGCCACTTCTTCAGCATAGATGACAACAGCTGGAGCGATCAAACGTAGTTCTTCGTGTATTTGTACAAACAGACAATACCCAGCTCAAAATACTGGCACGATTAAGTCGAAATTTGTGTGTTGATTATGCGCAAACGAAAGCTATTATATCCGAATTAGCACGTAAAATTAACTTCTCAGCCAAAGCAACCAGCGATAGAATTTCTAATGCGCAGAATATTCACTACTTGGGGTTGGTGTATTGGTACTTTAGGTGAACACTTACAAATCTGTCAACGAATATTAAGTGTACTTCTTACTAAGATCATTTCTTAAAGCGGCTAAGCGCGGAGATGTCGTAAGAAAAATTAGGCATAAAATCGAAAGAAAGCGTAGCACATGAAAAATCTTGAGAATGATTTGAAAGGCTATTCTTAGAGTATTGTGGCCTCACAAGTGATCCGGCTGGGAGTATCGACTGCCGCTATTGAAATATCACTGGGCTCATTAAGTAGCCATTAGAAACCATCATTTATATCGATAGCACGAAAAAAATATTAGCGATGGAGTTGAGAACGATTGCATTCCGAGCAACTAAATTTTGAACTAGGATGATAGTGTCACCAAGCTGGTAGGAAGCGGGTTGATGGAGCAGCCTTCTTTCCACCAAAGGCTGACTTCGAGTGCAAAGAAATGCTCTTACGCACAATTTGTGACAATTTTGAAAGCTCATCAATTGCTGTCTTGGTCTATACGAAGGGTCAGTGTCATGTCACATAATGTTCGAATACAGGTGTGAGGTCGTTTTTATAACAAATGTCTCAGAAGTATTGTCAGAAAGTTGAGCGCGTGTCAGAGAAAAGCTCACGAACGTTAAAGTACATTGTGTTAGCAAGTCGCGAAGAGATTTCTATTCCGCGATTAAGTCAAAATTTGCTCTTTAGTAGAGGAGACTCTCTGATTGCGGCAGCGACTCTCCATGTAAAGCTTAGATGATCAATCAATCTTTCTCCACATTCATGTCTTTAGTCCGAGCCTGGAACGTTTCTACAAAATAGGTTGGAGACAGAAGAGCGGCATAATGTCACGAGGTGAACTGACGACCTCCGGCATGCGAATGTGGTTTGAAACTCCTTCCGCTCCATTTCTCACGCAACTTCTCCGAACGACTATACGTACTCTGTGTAATATAATTAGCGAGTCAGGGCACATATTTACAGGCACGGCCTGTATACAAGCAGATTCACCTCGTCATCAGATAGCGACTTTGCCTCTACTTTTTGGCTTTAGTATAAACTCGACCTCGTGAATTGTCATTGCTAGATGATGTATCAACCCTTTGTTTACCCAAAATCTTTTTCGACCGATCGTGTCGATAGGATGCGTGGAACTTAAGCGAAAGGACCTGCTCGGTCGTAGTGCTGTATAGAACCACCGCTCGACCGATTTTTTGTGACGCAGAAGACCCTATTGATTTTTCGAGTGAAGCAAGAGCGTCATTTGCTTGACCGCGTTATATATTAACTTGCTGCGCCACTAGGACCGCTAAGTCGTCCAATAACACAAGCGAGCCATGCGAATCGCTTTATCTATGCAAATATTTTGTCGTGGCAGTCGTGTCATTCATTGTGAGCTATCTAAGTAATAACTGAACAGTTGTGAACAAGCCGACACCCTACGAATCTTGGTAAAGAGTAAAAGTCTAGTTGAAACCGAGCGAAACACAAAATGTCAACTACGCAATCGAATACATGTATAAAAATGATGACTGAGCAGTCGTCGCTGCTACAGAAGCCGTCGAACTTATATGGCATCGACAGCTCTTGCCGCGAGATACGGTGGGGCTTATTGTTAGAAAGTCTGACGATGATTTCGCAAAAAGTCCAACAAACCCGATAGATTCTGAAAGCACAAAAAATAACCGGGAGCTTACGCCCATCGCTCTTTAGACCAAAAGTACGTGTCGCGATCGCCAGTCACTGGCGCCGTCAAGACATTTGATGACTCTACTTGAGTAGTGGATAAGAATGCGCTTTGGCCACATAAAAACTAGAAGGTCGGATCGTCATTAGAAGGCTGGGCCTCCCTTTGGCTAAGATGAATTTCTACTCACTAACAGTTCAGCGTTTGCTTATCCATCAGCTAAGAGATAGCTTGAAAGCACATGTTACTCTACTTTCTCTCTGGCACACGAGAAAGAGCCGCGATATGACCGGGGATTCCGCATTGGAAACAATACATGATCCGACGTGACGACCACAACCACTGCGAAGACACCTCTCATCAGAGGACATAAGAAGCGAATGCGTCAATTATCTTCTGCCATATAGACACGGGTGTCTGATACTGAGCACCTTATCGACGAGGGCACCGCAACGTAGTCCTCGCAAAGAGAAATGAAAAATTACCTTTCCGAGCAAAGAGGGTTCAGCTCGGGGGAGACTTTACCAAGTCTTCCAGCCATGCACCCCGTAGACAAAGACGTAAGCCTGTTGAGTTATACAATCTGTCTCCGTAACATTTAAGAAACAATTCGAAATAGATTTGTGTATCGATGGTGTGCCTTGTCGCAGAAGTAAGCGCACAAGCTCCACTCATCATGAGGCGGCTCAGAAGCAAGGTAAAGGTTACACTTCTTTGCATAATTTGAGAAAGGAGTATGCAGTAGCGGAAAGTCTCTCTGCGAAAGGGCCACTCTTTGTCTTTCCTGGATAGCCACAATATCAAAACGCGCACCTATATCATTGGCACCTCGGTCAGTTGCGAGACGATGACGTTACGATTTCTCTAATTACTTTTTTTATATAAAGTAGTACTCTATTGAGCTGATCCTGGGGTAAGTAGACTTGCTCATCTCTATTGCATCAATTTTGAGCAAAGCGAGGCACTTGATATTTGCCAAAAAAAATGCTTTATGAACTCCAATATGCTTGGTGCTGTCGTTTCCGCGATGTATGATTGTGGTCAAAACCATTTTGAACACCACTGCGAGGTAGAGCAAAGCTTTTCAATCGCTCACTATGAGATGTGGCAATACTATGTGCTTTAGAAGTATTTTTTATGCTCATCGCTTAGGTCCGTTGTTAATCTCGGCACGAAAAACGCTACGCAGCTATGTGTGTTTGTCACTCGATCCTGCACAAATCACGACATATGTGTTGTTGCGATAAAGTTCCTTGCTTCTTAATAGCTGGCTTCCCGCTTTGAGAAATCTTTTATCGCGTTCAAAGACGAATAAAATTCTTGCTTGAATTGTAGAAGTGAATTTAATGAAGGCCAAACGTAGATATTGTATAAAATGAACAGCTTATTTTCTGCAATTTATTGCACACGCAATCCCGTGAGCTGTCGTACCTTGATTACACAAGCAAAAAGCCGGCTTTAGCCTAAAAGCTCAAATTTATGTAGCGGCCTTCTAATCGCGCATAACTTAAAGTTTTTAGAGTCCGTATTATGCTTATATGTAAAATTATTTCAGTAGGTACCCTTTTCAATATTCCTTACAAAGCAGGGAGTAGAAGGTGTGCAAGCAAATTATCAATCAATAAAGTCATGACGCGCCCCATGTTTGCTATGTTGTGCGCCAATAATGTAAACCGCAGCACGGAGGCGCATGACCATCTTCATGCCGCAGGACTGCGCGTGTGTTCTTACGGCGCCGGTAATCGCGTGCGCTTTCCAGGGCCGTCGCGCGACGATCCACGCATCTACGAGTTCTTTACGCCTTACGAGACCATGTACTGCGAACTCAAAGCTGAAAACGCCGAATTGTCAGTATTTTTGTGACCACAACATCTGGTCAAAGCGGTCATAAAATGACAAAAGTTGATTTCATGCAGATTTGAGCGCAATGGCGTGCTGTCCATGTTGGAGCGGGACATGCTGACGAAAACGTGCCCACAGCGCTGGCAGGACCTTAGTGTTAAAGAGCTCCAGGGCCTAGATGTGGTGCTGTGCTTTGACGACCGTATTTTTGAGATCGTTCTTGAAGACCTGCAGCTTCGCGGTGCCGCCCAGCCTCGCTTTCGCTCGAGGGATGGGTGTGGAAACGAGCTCTCGATTGTCTGGAGGCCGTTGCATCTGCTATGCCTTGACACAAAAGACACACCCGAACACGCCAAAGTCGGTGGCTCTTTGGCGCTGGAATTGTGTCAGGCAGTACGTTGGAAAGCGGTTTGCTAATTCAAAGTAAAGTAAAAAAATATTGGAGTAACTTTGACGTGATTGTGAATTTGTGCTTAGATCGACGCACTCGATAGTTTGGAAAACGGCATTATGAACGTCGTTCTAGACTTCGAAAGTCGGAATAGTATGCATTTACTGTACTCGCTTCTATACGTTTAAAAATGTGGTAGAAAAAAAAATGTTATTTCCACTTGCTGATGATTGATTGACTCGCATTCGCCTGTTGACTCCAGCGTCCAAAATCAAAGCGCGCACGTGGAAGTGCACAAGTTTGTTCTTCCCTGTGCCGACTATTCTGCGGGTCTCGGCGACATTCATTCAGAACATCTCCGTCTTCTTTGCAACGAGAAAGAGACGATGGTATATGACTTTGCTGTTGACTATGATTTGAGAGCTCCTTAAGTCGTTGTTTACATTGTGATTCGCTCTCTCGCACGGATTGCTGATTTGTCCTCGCTCCTTTCATATTAAGTGCGTGCTGCTCTTTTATTTCGAGAATGGAGAGGTCACTAGCACTTCCCTTCTTAGCAGCAAATGGAATTTTCTTGACCGAGTCAAGTCTTCGTATTGGGTCACTAAGTGACTGAAATGAATTGCTCATTGCTGAAGTACTCAGCTCTGGCAACATGAGGTAGTCGAGCACAAGTTTCTCCTGCAGTGCATACTCTTCCGCCGGGTCTTCCGAAAATGTGAAGTGCAACACGGACTCCACACCTCCGAGAAGATCAGAGCAATTGTCGGTCGACTTGCTCACTTCCATGACAAACACGGCCACAACTGCATCCATAACAACAACTTCCGAGTGACACATGAGTCGCGCATGGGCTTGTGCCAATCGCGTGAGACTTTCCAGCAGTCGAATCGTCGTCCGTGCGGCACTACGACTATCGGATGCGCGCTGCTTTTGGTAATAACGCTGAATAATGACCATTGCTCCGCGACTCAATTGAGGCTGATATTTGTCTTTGACATAGCAGACATACGCTTGTAACTTGTGGATGCTCCAGTGCGCAGGTTTATCCGTCGGCAATTGTGGCTCTTGCGTACCGATTGGATTAAACGAAGCCTCGCTTTCGTAACGTTCAGCTTCTTGTTTAATACTAGTATTTGTTCCGACCGCCTCTTTAAGTATAAAAGACGAAATGACGTGATCCCAGCGAGCATTTTTACGGTCTAACAGTACAAGGATAAGATCAAATCGACTTAAAAGCGGACTGGCGATGCTCGTGTTCATCGAAACGTCCACAGTAGGGTCATACCGTTGTTTTGGATTCGTCACAGCAAAAATTGTAGTCCGAGCATTCAATTTACACACGAGTCCAGCCTTGGCTACGCTGAGCGTCTGCTGCTCCATCGCTTCGTGGATGGACGTTCGATCGTCACTGCGGATGCTACTAAATTCGTCTATGCAACACACGCCACGGTCTGCCAGAACCAACGCGCCTGCCTCCAACATCCACTCTCCACCATCTTTAACGGCTGAGCAGGTCAAACCAGCACTCGTAGTGCCAATTCCGGTGGTAAGGACGGAACGTGGGCTCAGCTCGGCTGTAAATCGAAGAAATTGCGACTTCCCCGTGCCTGGATCTCCAATTAGTAGTAAATGCGGCTCTCCTCGAGTCTTCATCCCACTTTCATCCGTATACGAGACGCCACCAATAATTGTTAGCGCAACTGCTAATTTAACGATAAACAATCCATAGACCTTCGGACAAATACTGGCTACAATTTCATTGCGTCCACGTATAGTATCATGCTTGTGTTTTGACCAGAACTCCATAAAGTCAGCTCGCAATTCCTCAGTGACCAAGACGTGCGACGTTGTTGCATTCTTAACGCGAATGCTGTTTGCCTTGATTGTCGTCTCGAGGTCGCAGCGAACGCCTTTTACACAAGGTTTCCACGTCCGCATGAGGATTCCCACTACGATTACATGATCGCCAGCTTTTACCGAATCTACGAGGTCATCTTCTAGAACAACCGAAATCGAGCGAGGAATTGACCCGACACCTAATTTTGACGCCTGTTCCTGAATTTTGATTACCTGATGGTCCGACACGACACTGCTGTCTGCGCCTTCAATTGGCATAAACTGCGTTGATTTGCATGGTTTTTTGCGACCACATATTGTGTCTCCTGTACTGTCCGATGGACAACTTTTCTGCAGTATAAACACTCATAAGAAGAAAAGTTCGGCAACCAAGTTCGATAGACATACCGGTATCTCCAATATATTGCCTTGTTCTGGGTCAGATTTCACCAAAAATCGGTGTCCACAACGGACATTGCAGCACCGATACTCGCTTGTCGTCTCCTGCATTCTGATCTACACTACAAAAGTGAGCCTTTCACTCTATTGTTGACAATCAAATACTGTACATACCATTCCTGTACTCACAACAGTGCCCGAAATTTGAATCAAATGCTTAACATCGTTGGCCCGAATCGTGCTAATTGCAGGTTTGTGCAAAGGCGGTACTGGCGGCAAATTTTCGACGCGCACCTTCAGCTTTTGTCGCAACTTGAGCGGAATGGACCGCAGTTCACCGCCCTCTAACGGCTCGCCGGCGTTGCAACTCACTTCCTTTAATAGCGCACAGTGAAAGAGTGGTAACAGTTGTTCGGGGTGGTGAAATAGTAGTGTCCCTAGCTGAGCGTCAAAGTCGAGCAGAAGCTGTGCACAGACATGCTGGCTGTAGACCAATGCGCTCGATTCGGCAGCTTTGTTGAGGACAGAAAAGGATGGCGAGACGTCGCACAGACGCTGGTGTAGCTGCTGCACATTCACTCTGTAATAGCGACGTAGAAAACGAGCGAATGCCGCTTCGTATTCGGGCGCCAAACGCTTATATAGAGAGCCTGTTGCTGCCTCCTCGTCAGCCTCCACCATCACGGCCGACCTGAAAAAATGTACTGTCAATTTGTTTCTATCGAGTTAGAAACTACTAAAACAAACTCGTTTTGGTCGATTTTTACAAAGCTGTATGTATTTGTTGTGCCGTACGTAGCCGAGAATGTACAAACAAAAGTCACCATTAAGGGTTTCGTTTGCCACATTTCGCTTCGTTAGAATACCATCTAAGCAAGTGTAATACATCGATAACACTAGTCACACTGATAGATCAAGGGGTTGTGACATAGTGTGGGATGTAATATCATTTTAGCTTGCATCAACGGGAAATATACACTTAAAAGTTTACAATCGGTGCCGAGACATATACTGGGATAGGGTTCCACTAAGGAGCTTATACTTGCATCCAAAGCGGTACACCACCAATTGATGACACTAGAGGTAAAACATCTTTGCTATAATTACGATGACGAGTGTGAGCGCTTATCAGGAACAAAAGCACTTTTTACTTAACAGATCAGGCGTTGAGCTGTATCTTGACCCTAAAACGAAAATAATAGTAAATGGAACTACTTTGCACGCCTCCACTGTTGAAAGCGCTGAGTGACTTCGTCACATTGGTTTGCAAGTCGTATTATCTAATACAACTCAGCTCTTTACAAGCTACTTTGCCGTGACCGACAAGAACATGTTATAAGACGCGTCTAGAATATATTTGTGGGTCCCAGCATATAAGTTCGTTGTAGTGGAATCCCCTGCAAGGTATGCTTCACTAAACGAATCCATTGACGTCATGTTTAAAAGTAAGTTTGGCAGATCGTATGCAAAAGTAACATGTAATTGTCCATTTACATGGCTCTCGAAATAATTTTGGGTACGAGCTATATTTCATTCGACTGCCGATGTCCATAAAGCACGGCACAAGCCAAAGGGAGTTTTAAACAGGCAGTATTTCGCTAACAGAATGGAACTACATGACACTACGTAATGCAGAGCATTAGAGAATTCTATACGAGAAAAGATTTTGTGGACTTTCAACCCCACCAGAATTATATCATAGTGTCCAGAGCCTAAAAGAGGCACTTACCCAGCCACACGTCTTTTTCGACGCATGTAATTTTCGAATAGGTTTGGTGCGCATCATAGAGAAAATGACAAACCGTCATTACTACACACCTTACCGGTGCTGTCATACATCAGCTCGGCTACCTTATATTTAACGATGCAGCCTTGTAGTTAATCGTGCAGACAATTTCATGTCTTAAAATATCGAAATTCTGTCAAGATTCTCGAAGAGCCACGTAAAAGTCACATACACGAAATGCATCAAGTTGGATACAGACTAGGTTATCGGTATGAGCTGAGGTAGCTTTTGGTCCGGGTTGCGCGATAACACATCAGCCAAAGCATTTTGCTTTCCTAGCATATACTCCAGCTTAAGTTATTAAGTATGCCCAGAGGTGTCTCCTTCTCCCGCAAAAAAGGACACCTATCTGACCATTCCGTCCGGGAGGCGAGGTAGCTATTTGTGTGAGTAGCGAAAAGATATCACGAATGGACAAGTGCTTAGCGATGAACTTCAAATCTGAGAAAGGCATACTTCATTGCAAGTAGCAGTTTGTCACGGATAGGACAGTCCTTCTCTGCAGCATGCAACCGATGAGACTTGAACGTGATCATCCTTAGTGTTGATGTGTATCATTCCGATGGCTATAAAATAAATTGATGCGTTACACTGTTCCCTGAGCAATCGTTCTGTATCTGGCAAGCGCCTGTAACGTTTTTTTCTTGATTTTGTAGAACATCAACTTACCAAACCAAGCCCGTATCTTTTCTTTTAGAGATGATTCAGTGACCAAGCTACTTTTTCGTGATTTCAAAGAATTACATTCGGATGATCATGCTTTGGACTTCTATCCCCTTATCTATATTATGTATTTCTGACGTTACAACGTCGAACGAATTGACGCTAGGCTTGAGACCATAGCTTGTATCATAGAACTCGAAACTGTTCGAGAATGAGCCCCTCGACAATTATTCACCCTTTACGGCTTGACAAGCCTGTTATATCCCAGATATCGCCTTTTACCCGCCCTATAGCAGCTGACTATTTATAAATTAAGCTTCAGTTTACTGAATCTTGGCGCGCATCGACGTTGGTGACGCCCCTTCCGCAAGTGGTGGGAACCACCACGTGTGAAGCATGTTCGAATGCTCATATAATGGCAAGTTAGTAGCCTGGCAATTTATTCTCTAGGTCACTGCACTTCATTCTGCTCGTTCCACCAGCAAGGTAAGCATCATGATCATTACGATCTATCTGGTCCAAGGTAGCTTATTCTTCTATTTCTTCTCCTCCAATATTTTCGCCCACACCGAGGAGAGTTTCTGCTAAAGTGGTAAATCTTCCTGAAACGCCGGCACTGCTGACGGGGAGAAATTCGTCGAATGTGTTTAGGAAGAGCTAATAGAGCGCTTTCATGAATGAAGAGAGAGTTTAGGTGCGTATTGGCCGTGTCAGGTGACTAAGCTTCATCATCAGATCTTTTTAGTTGAGTGAAGCCAGTCAGTCCACATTGGCATTTACCTTTGATATGGTCTGTACTCTTAAAAATCAATTTGGACCGAGACCTTTCCCCTCTCAACATTTTTTGGGGGATTTTTCTAAGAGAAGGCCGGATTTGACCACAGCGGACATTCCCTAGACAAAAAGTTAGATTGAGCTGTTAGATCGCGTCGCCGAAGACGAGTTTCGCAATATGCACGCGAGTATGATAGGACGTTGTATGTTTGTGCCTAATGATCCAATGCTCATGATTGATTAATCGACGAGGCGCAAAAGCACGAGATGCTAAAAAGCTCTAATCTGCGAACAAAGTCCATGTCTTGTACGACGATCCGGCTGCAATTATTCCAAGGTCACATCGCGCTTGATGGCTGCCTATGAGACTAGGCCTTAGAATTCATCGAGCGCGCACGCGCAGATGAAGTAGCTGGATAAATAGTCATGCAGATTTTATAAATATATCGGTGTGGTCTGTGCAAGTCTAGACCGAAAGAAAGGACGTACCTATGCTGACTTTAACGCTTGGTAGTTGAAAGAGCGAAGACTGAAAAGTGTACCTCTGTTCCTTTGCCTCAATAAGCATATAAAGATGACAAAAAATCCATCACTGATTGAAAGAGCATGAAAAGCTGCTCTCCTTACTCACACGTTGTACCGACTCTGTGGCTTGAGTGGTTAGTCGCTCAACCGGGGACCGGGAGGTGCCTAGCTAAATATCCATAGGATTCAAATCATGGAAGCCGGAGATAGATCACCAAAGTGGTGGCTGTTTAATCGACCCGCATTGAAATGGATGTGTAAGCGTTGGGTGGGCTAGCAGCCCCATAGACCGAAAAAAAACACAGTGTCATAAGAGGTACGGAACCCGACCCCGAAAATACGCTGGATCTTTTTTCTATGAGTCGAGCGTATACACGAAGCCTGTTCGACTGTGACCTTATATGACTTAAAAGAGCGCATAATTAGTTTCGTCTCAAAATTACATTGATTCTATTGTAGATCGCTCGAAACTACTTATGATTATTGTCTTGCTAATCATATGTTTTCGGTCAGATCACTTATTTTCAGCAGGTGAGATTTCGGCTCTCTTGCCGCTCACTTACCACAGCGCTTAGACGCAAAGACCTCGACCTTTTAACACATTACGAAATGGCTGATATCAGCAAGCTCCTCGTACAACAATCCCTATAAAGTCTGAAAGCATCGACTATGAAGCGCGAAATTTATTAAGCCCTTTACGTTAGCCGGTGCATTGCCTTTTATGAAATGAGTAACGTTGTTTAATGTAAATTGAATGAGAGGAAGCATGCTCCTTCAGCGCTTTAGTATACACAGCGCAACACATCTTTCGTGTCGCATTTCGCTTCCTCAATCCGACTATGGGTCTGTAGATGGTCGCTTAGGTATGTTCAGCCTAGTGCCAAGTCTTTAAAGCTTCTCAAAAAAGCTCGATAAGAAGGTCAAAAGACACATTAAGGAATAGTGTTGCTGTCTTACACCGTTGACTGTGTTTGACGAAGCTACTAAATAAGCTATTTTGCCAAATTAGATAGCAAGGTCCACCAGGCCAGGGCTGCCTGCCAATCCTTTGGCATAATGATCAAATAATACTTATGTACAGCCGACAGCGCAAAGGCACTAGTAAGCTTGTCAATGAACGGCCGCATTTGGTGAGAATTTAATATGGTGGCACAATTTGCATGTGCAAGCAAAAGTCCAGACCCACTCGTACAACTTGAGAAACTAACAGTGGGTGTTTATTAAGCCGTGCGTCTTCTCCTGACTGGAATGACTGTCAAGCGGTGTATTCTAAGGCAGTCATCTTGAATGGGGGATCGATGTGATCCCCATAACAAATACGTGGATATAATCCTTATCACGAAAACCCTCTACGCGTGGTAAGTTACCTGCTCAAGTGCTGTTCTACACCGGCTTGGCTTCCATCCGGAGCCAATGTAGCATCGCAATTAATCAAGCCGACGATCTCCTGTCCGAGTTTTTGAAATAATCTCTCCCTTTAACTCAACGCTCATGTTACCTCGCGCACACGCGCTTCGAATTTGATCCACACTAACGAGGGCACACTGATAACATAAGCTAGCTCAGAGGTCAGACAACGCGATGATATATCAAGCACAGCATTCTGATGAGCTGGCTTCTAGGCTAAACTCCGCGTACGAAGATGGCCATCATGCCATCTGCAGAGATTTTTGCGGTCTAAAATGAGACATAATTATATACATCCGGGTATTTTAAAATCCGAGCGAGAGTACTCTGAAGTTGACATGGGCCTATTTGATTTTAATCATACTTTGTAACGGAAATTATACTTTTCTTGGCATCCAAATATGCGAGCAAAATCACTTATTTTTGGTATTTGCATGCATCACTTTGGTGCCGACGTAAAAACCGACTTACCACAGTCAAAAGTTTCTATCGGTAAAAGCCGGCATTATTGACTTTTGAATTCTTTTTTGAATGCGCCGGACGCCTCTTATTGCAGCCTTATCCAATCCTTTCGCTCTCTATATAAAGTGGCCTCACCATTTCTGTGTAATTTGCACTATGCTTGCGTAAAATATTTGGCTGAATCAAGTCACTTTTCTACTTTCTCTGGCTTGACGGAACCCTCAACCCACAATACCTTAGCCTAGCGAATCAGTCTAGAGACTATATATACCAATAGAACACTTTTGACAGATTTTTTTTGTGCGCCGGACAAACACTTATCGAAGGAAGCGTATTGTTTACCAACTGTAGTTAATTGCTCGCAAGTGGACAATGTAATTTCTTACGCTCGTTTTCTCGTACTTTGCAAGATCATGGGAAAATGATACAAATGTTTGTGTATACGCCCTATTGGTGCCTTTATCATACTAATAAATATCGTATGCAATTTTAAAAGACTTTTGACATGATTGGCCACTTCCAGATATGATGCTCGGGAGTGTGACCGAGGTCAATGGTTTGTCACATCTCGCTTACGATGTTGGTAGTACCAACGATCTAATCGAGTGCACTCTTCACTGAAGATCCTTTCATGCTATTTTTTCCTTTTTAAAAAAACGCTTGTGAATTCAGTTTATCGTGTACGTGCACGATGTGCCACTTTCAACTTTGCTTTTTGTACAAAATTTCGGCAGAATGATCTAACTATTTCTAAAAAAATATTCTCAAGCTATGTATTAGTACGGCTTCGGCAGATGTACTCCGATTCTGTGCGCTAATTTCCTATTTATTGTCTCTCAAAACCGTCTTATATAAAGTCATGAGGAGGTGACTTTTTTTACAGATTGCCTCGGCTATACTAGTCGACTTTACAAGCTTCTTCGCGCTTTGACACGGGAATCCTTCCAGGTCCAAGCAGTGGCTATACTGATGGAGAATGTTTTCATGGCGCTTTTACCTTCTATTGACTTGCATTCTCATTTATCGGGTTTGTAGCTGAGCGCTATTGTTGTTTTACGGCATGTGTGCTTTGACCTAGATAACCGAATTCAACTTCTTCGTAATTAGCTTGACAATCTCAACGATAATCCCCGTGTCATCTTTGTGCTAGCAATATGAACACAAACTCTAACATCCACCAATTATCGGAGCGCCCATTTAGCAAAATTATACCACACACCGCATTTAAAAGCACCTCAGACACTTCAACATCTGACCGAGTATGTCACGCCGTACAGCGACATTGAATTTTGCGTAGCGGAATACGTTCATTTGCATTGTCGTGCTTGTGTCCTTGAGGATTTCGTTTGCATCGTTATGTTCGTGTCCTTGAGGATTCCATCCGATTACACCGTCTAAGGCCTGCAGCAAGTGCAGTCTTCTTAGGCACTACTCAGCTGACAACGTGCCACTCTGCCTGCATTAAGCTAACTCTGTCAACTATATTATAAAGCGAGTGCCGTGTATTATGGGAACTGCTCAGTGGCTTAAATTTCACGCTATGTGTAGTGGCAAGGCCCAGTTTGTGTCACGCAATGTGGTGGTATCATCAAATCTTGTGATACAAGTCAAGCTAATGGATTGGTTTTATGAGCACTTATTCGTGCATAAAAGTAAAACATATTATGTTTAAAAGCAATTGTAGGATATGTACCCCCACTCGGGAGATAAAATATTCAATCAGAAATATGTAAAACATGAAAGACCTACAAATACTAGCTGAAAAAGTCTGGCGGATAGCGATCTGCGACGCGTATCACCTTTTAGCAAATTTCATCGAAAGTCGATTCTAATTTCACGCTTTGTCTAATAAAATCGCTATATCGGCTTTGCATTTCGGAGTCAACTTACAACCTATTGCTTAGATAGAGTCTAAGTGAGAATGACGCAGTTTGCACATTAAGGACATGCATACACAACAGGGTGAAGAAGTTGACAGTCTTGCTTGGTCACGAGGGGGTGGTATATTCGGGTGCATATAAACATGACTTGGTTGGTGCATGTCTGAAGGACCTCTCCAATTACGAGAGCGCAATACTGAATCAACTTACGAGAAGCATACTTCTTCCAAAGGAAAAAAAGAATTTTAGCTCCTGCTTTGTATCATCAACATCAAACGGCCACGTTGTCAGGGATATTATAGACAAAGAAACAAATGTTAGTTTTGTTCATCTTGAATGCACCGAGAAAGCACGCAAGTAGGCATAGCTCAATTGAACTAGTATCTTTTAATCGAGACAACTTGAAGCGTTTACTGACGCAAATCTTTTCGCTGCCCAACTAAGCTTACCGAATACGGTCTCGCGTCTTTTCATTCCGCCAAGGTTAAAAATTACATTCGGTGGTTTCTGATGGCTTGAATGATCAACAATCCCCCTTCGAAAGAAATGGAAGACACTGTCATGATGATTAAGCCGCGCACGGGCGGTTTCGACGTAGACGAATGTGCTTCGCGAATACTTACCCGTTTAAGGAACCAAAAAATGACAATATATGCCAAATTTAGTTTCTATGTAGCACAAATAGGCAGAAGCTTGCAGAACTAGATCCCATCGGATGATCCATCTCCAAGTGACAAAAAATGAGCTGTCGAATTTCAAAGTGCAGAGCAGTGTATGAGCATCATTTTGAAAATTTACTTGTGGTGCAATTCTTCATTCGCAGTTGGTAATTCCCTCCACCTAGCGTGCCATGGTTTAAAGAGCCAAACTCTCACAATCAACCGGCTAATAGGAATGTCACGGAAGCATCTGATAGGGCTCGCTAAAAGCATATCTCAAATTCGTCAAGCTTTAGAAAGGAATAGAGCTTGGCCTTGGTGACTATAACACAGATCGCACTCGTGAGCGTGTATTGCTAGTAGCTAGGCAGTTTCAACCACCCATGGTATTTTTTGTAGACGCAGAGGCACCGGGCAACCGCACCGTCGAATGGAGACAGCTCTATGCGAAGGCTCTATAAGCCGACCAATGCGACACTTCTCGTTCATTTAGTGACCAAAACAAGGTAGCGTTCCGGTGTAATTAGATGTGAAGTAATCCAACTTTGATAGTGTCGAGCGCTGTCTTGTCTTGAATCTGGTCGCGGTATGGCGTGGCAGGAGCGCCATTAATGATGGGTTGTGTGAGGTAAAAAAAAACACTAATGATTCTGCTCCCAGCGGAGCTTCGACAAGTATATGTACTATCACTAGCAAAATTATAATTGGCGTGAATGCTGGATCGAGCTGGTCAGTTTGTTAGACTTTGGAACAACAACGATGGGCACTGACAGTGTCGAAGACACGAGGTCATTACGTGAAATGGCATGAAAATTACTCAGCAATGCTCGTAGAAAAAAAAATAGCGAATCATTTCTAAAGGTCTTTTAGAATCGCCTGTGATATTCAATTGTCTGGTGAAGCCGATCAAAGGGCGTATACATGTGCATAGCTTGTATCAACTTTCCATAGTCGTGCAAGCACGAAAATACAGACGCGATAAAACTACATTGTCCTTTTTAAGCAGTGATCTACTGCACGCGTGTACAAAAACTTTCGCTTTCACCGATATGTGTATGCTCCGTGCAGAATTAACTCCCTTACAAAATTAGAATCTTGATAAGTTGACTTGGCCTGACCAACGACTTACAAAAGTATAGCGCAAATTACACAGAGGTGGAAAGACCACTCTTAAGAGATAGCGCAAACCCCTAAACATGCTTTAGCCTATACCAACCTTAGGAATAATAGAAGAGGTATAAGTGGCGAAGGCTGTCTGGAGACGAATTGAAATTCAAGTAGAGTGCACAATACTACTTGTACGTAGTACATACAATAAGTTCTTTGATTTTGACTCTCGTACTGTCATGTACGTCTTTTAAGAATTAATTTCATTAATCGCTATATATGTAGAAAGGCTAGGCACGACCTTGGACCATCGCTTTACCAACACCATTTTTTTTCTTTTGTACACCTTTTGTATCAAAAATAGTAGCTTTAGTCTGTCTTAAGACAATCTCAATAAGGACAGAAATCTGATGTAAAAAGAGTCGAATGCTATGTAATCTCAATTTTGAGCTCTTAAATTATTTAAATAAATTTCATTACACTTTATGAGCTCTTAAATTAGTGCGAACAAGTCATCGACTCAAATCTATTGAAACAAAATTTCTAATTCGGGCTCTCAGATATACTAAAATCAAATTTATGTCTTTTGACCTCGAACATTCACGTGTACTACTAGCTTTCAAAGTTTTTTGCTTTTACTGCGCCAAATTTTTCGTATGGGCTCAAGCCTAACTTGGCCATAAGCAGAATCTTTGTTCTCACATACCAGACCACTTCTTATAGCTGGTAGAGGAAGATTATTTTGTCCAGCGAAGCTTAGATCCTTAGGTCGATACTAGTCTATTAGTACATGTGTTAAAAAAAATCCCATCCCGTCGCTAGAGCTGCGTGCAGCAAAATAGTCATTTCTTAAAGACAAGGTTTTTTAGGTACATAGCGTACGGGTGGCTGTTTGGGCCGTAAAAACATTTCTGCCGCTAACACACCAAAGACCATAAGCGTAGCTAAGCCTATGCGTTTTTCCTCTTCTTATATAAACTGTAAATAGAATGGTCGCTTGATGCAAATTTACTTCTGACGGATGGGCATAGCACATTTGTTCAAGTCCCACTCGCTAATCAATCTAACACCGCATTCTGCTGATACGACTAGTACATCACAGACGGTCTAGCACAAAAATACCTTACATGCAGAATTAATTAACGGCTCGGCTTACACGTAAAGCGTAGCTGCATAGCGTGCTCTGCAATCGTCTTCCTGTATTTTTTTATATATTGAGATAGATCGAATCACGAACCCGGTATATATAGGATCTCTACTAGGTTAATGCAAGCCAATTATACAGATTTCTTGACACTTCATTAAAATAATTGTATGTAGATGATCTGGTAACATTGCCAAATAGCACTTATTTCAATCCGAGTCAATCGGCTACAGATTTCATCGATTAGGATCTATTGATCCAATTTAGCATTTGACCACTAAAAAGTAGCAATGTTCTGCCACTGAATGTCCTCACGGTTCGAACTATTTTTAACAGGTCAAGTTTGCAAAAAACTAATGTGAGAGTGGTATAATCGAGCAATCAGTCAAATGCAGATAATACGATATTTCTGTTTGCAGCTAGTTATTTCTAAGCTAGGAAGTTCAAAAACTATCCAAAAATTTCGAAGAGGCTACTTATGTGAAGATTGTAGTGGAAATTATGTAGCATCGTTGATCTCAGGTAAACCTCTTTTAGATTATGCAGAGTTTAACGACTATTTTAATGAGCTGGTATTGCGTTCTCATATTAACTTCGCAATAGCTCTACGTCACACTTATAATACAAATGCGTCTGTGAGAACGCTCGGGCGATTGAAAAACAATAAGCGCGTGTCATCTTTTCATCGAAGCATGACTCACAGGATAAGCTTTGATGCGTTTGTATATGACCTATGTAGATTAATAATCAAGTACTTGCCGGAATTTATTTACAGGATTTAAAACATAACAAAGGCAATTTCTGTCAAGCTTTGAATGGGGCTAGCAGTGCCAATACAAGAACTTGATATTCGAGACCACAGTTACCGCAAAACACACCGCTCATTTGTTAGGACTTTCCAAGAACTTTTGGCAAAATATGGTACGCTTCAAATCTTTTTTGCAAAGTCGTCTCTTCATTTTAAGCTTTTGAAATGATGAAATTGTGCGATTACATTATCACAGCAGGCTGACTGCCACCAAAACACTAGTGACTTGATTTAAGCATTGAGTATTGCTTATATTGTCATGTTGAGGGCATCAGACAATTACAAAGTGCGGCAGATTTTTGCTTGGATCCTCTGTGTGTAACATACTGTAGTTAGCGTCAAATTTGGCTGAAGGCTGATATTAATTTTGCTAAATCGAATTCTAGACTCTAAAAACAAAACAACAAGTCAATTACGGAACTTTGTCTGCCGCCAGTACAATGTAGCACGCTGATTGGACAAAAAGCAAGTTCTTAGACTACGGAATCAATAAAAGATTCGGATCTAGTTGATAATGGTTAGGTGGTACACGTGATTGACGACTCAACGTGAATGAGCGCTAATGTCACGACTCGCAAACGCAACATTCCCACAAGCTACCAGTTGTAAATTTATAAAGTACGTTGCTGCTACATTCGAAGCAGTTGTTTTTATATAAAGACTAAGATGATGATTTAAATATTTTTAGTGAGCAGCAATAAGTATACATTAAACATTGTACTTGGTATCACTTTAAAAACATCAATTATGTAATGCCTGCGACAATCACACTCGCTTGTCTAGTCGCGTCGGCGAGCGCCTTTGCATTTGCTTTTCGGAGCTGGCGCGGGAGTAACTTCAGGTGTATCGCTTGGAGAGGAATTTGAGGAATCCTTGGCGTCACCGCCAGCGGTCGGAGAGTTTTGCGTAGGGTCCTCTTTGGGGTTCTGTTGCGTAGGGTCCTCGTTGGGGTTCTGTTGCGTAGGGTCCTCGTTGGGGTTCTGTTGAGTGGGGTCCAAGTCATTTGTGGAGGATTTCGAAGAACCCTTGTCGTTACTGCCAGCAGTTGGAGAGTTTTGTGTGGGGTCCGAGTCGCCGCCACCACCACCAGGACCGGTTAAAGGGATACAATTCTTGTAGGCCTGCCACAGCACCTTTTTGTCGAGACGTTGCAAAGCGAGCCAGTAGAATCGAAATAGACAGCCACCTGCAGCGCATGACGAGTAGTCGACAGGTTTAAAGACAGCGATCGTTTCTGTCGTCCCATCGCCATACGCAGCTTGACAATCGTCGTTCTGTAGAACCATCTTGTCATCGAGCCAGATTTCACACGGACCAGCGTGCCCGATTCCGCGAGAAAAAGTAGCCGCTCCGTTCGATGGCGGATCAACAGGTGTACCCTTGGGATCTGTAAAGCCGCAATCCTCGCCGAACACTGTATTTCCGTCCATCAGTGAACGAACGTCCTTGTAGTTGTTTTTCGGTGCCAGTTCCTTAAAGGTAGACAAAAGACCCTCGTCACCTTTAGTCTTTTCCCAATCTCCCTCCCATAGAGGCTTGATCTCAACAACCCATTCACTGGTCTCTTTTACCTTCCATGTAGGTGCAGGCTCATCGACGAATCCGTGAGCCTGTACGTAGTCAACAATAGTGGCGACAGCCGCAACCATGACGAAAATAAACCTCGTGAACACCATTTTCTTTTCAACGTGAACAAGCTGCTGCAAATTAAAGAATGTTTTTGTGATAACGCTTGCTTGTAATCGCATTGATGCAAATCTACATTTACATTGTGAGTAATTAGGCTATCTCGGTACTTGATTGCGGCTGGACAACACTTTTTGATGCTCACATCTTTATTTTTTCCCAGCGTGATTTTTTACAGTATTCAAGTTACAATGATTATTTCGAGTACTTTTAGATCGTGTTGGTTCCTAGTGAAAACCTCTAAATGTATAATTTGTGCGTGAGAACAGAATTTATCAATTACCTCGAATACAGTAGCGAAGCCCCGAGTAACGTAATTTAGCGCAGCAGAAATGCAAGCATCGCTGTTCCTGTTTATTGTTAGTTCAGTGCGACTGTATCACTAATACGTTATAAAGTAAAATGTTCGAACTACTAGCCTGGGTCGGTCCTTGTAGGCAAATTACAAACAGTGCTTCAGAAAGTCGCCCAGCAGTCGCAAATTGTGCTTGGTCAGTCAGTAGGTTGGATAGAAAGGTGTACGCTACATATAACTGTAATTACTTTCAACTAAAAGAGATCGGGTTTGACTCGAGCAACATACACAAGCACAGTGCTGAAATCTTCCCGAGGAAACAACTCCGTTCGAAGACACTGTCGGACTCACCTTGTCCAAATCCCCTATTTTTGGCTCGGGCACTGCTTCTTGCTCAAATCATCATCTGTTGACCCTCTGGCTCGCCAGCGTGCGTGCAAACGAGCATCAACTTGCAGAAGAGAATCCTTTCGGTATCCAGCTGTTGTCGCAGAAGCTTGTTTAGCAGTTTACGGCACGACAGACGACTCCATCTCATAGTCGGATAAGAAAGGAGCACAGGTCATTTAGATTTCAGTCCCAGTTTCTACATGATAGAATCGACACAAGGCTTGCAAGTTGCCTAGGGGAAGTTAAAAAAAGCGATGGAGTCAAAGGTAATTTGCACCAGTACATCACGTACAACGTTGGGCTACTTAAAAAAAGCACGTTTTTGGTGAGCGCTGACCAAAGCACGTTTTTGGTGAGCGCTGACCAAAGCACATGAGCAAGACAACATCCAAAAAGTCCTCCGCTGTAGCAGTTTGCTGTAGATCAGAAGATGAAAGTTGTCCTGACAATTACCGCGTGAATAAATACATTTACGATGATGACGCGGTCACGTAATGATTGAGAGAGCCTCCAAAAGTCAAGCACGCTTTCTAACGTTTAAAAGAAAATAATTGTGCCGCATATTATTATGTAAGTACTATTACATTTGTAGCACGACAACAAAGTTTTATTATGTCAGCAAATAAGTTGTGGGAACAAAAGCAGTACTAATGTGGATAGCATTTTCGTCTATAGAAAAGGCTTTAATTTTGATGGAAACGGGAAGCAGTGCATTATTTACTACTGGTCATTGCTGCTAATCCAGCTAAGTTAAAGCATGTCCTATATCCAAACATTGATGGCTGTATCATTTCACAATATCTTTTACAAAAAAATTCATCGTGATTCGATATAAGTTTCTTGTCTCTTTACGAGTATGGTCTTGTAATTGTAGCAATATGCTGATCCCTGTCTTAGGTACACAAGAAGCATAGAATGAGCTTACATTGTCAATTAGGACCAAACGTGCATCACTCGTCTGCTGATTCAATTGTAGTTGAAAGGAATTTACACGAAGCCAGTGTACGTCACACAAGTTAGTGCTCCAATATTGTGTGACACATGTGCTTTAAGAACACATATGTTTTTAAAACGTTGTTGCTCTATTGCGTCTGTGCATGTCTAGACCGATAGGAAGGACGAAACAGAAACCAGTATATGACAATATAAACAATACTTAATGCACAAAGTCTCATGCTGGATGATGATCGTTGGGTATCAGCTTCACAGGGGAAATTGTGTAGAAAGCGATCTGCGATTTTTATTGGTTTTATTTTAAATCAAGGGTCAGAGGCCTCGTATCAATTTTCTTTTATGCCAAGAGCTATGGCAATATCGCTGCATTCAGTACTAACTCTAATCTAGTCTATAAGACGGGTCTTATTCGAAATGGAGCAGTACCCTCACCTACCTCAGGATACACATGAAGGACATAACTCTTAATTTTCCTCAAGGTGTTGCAACAGCTGGCTGTACAAGGATTGACGTGCATCTCTAGGCCCTTTTCCAGCCATCTAAACAATCTTTTTAGAGCCTTTGACTAAGAATAACAAATTCACCCCCGTCGGTAGCGCTCATTCATTGGGCGGTCGATCTGTTTGCGCCAAAATTGCTCCCGGTGAGCGCAACGACCGATGAAAAAGTCTTTTTTTCAACAGAATGAGGTGAGTATGTCTGATAACAGGTGAGCTAGAGCATCAGCTGACGCAAATTCTTAAGCCGCCTAGCTGCAGCCTGCCAGGGCAAAAAGAGTTTAAGGTTATTTTTCATTTTAACAGCCGAGAGCGGTTTTAGCTGAAATTATCATTATTCACTCATTGGGGACCGTTCTCTTGGATGGAATGCACAAGGGCGGGATCTAGACAGAGGTCTTCCGTCGCCAAGTGACCTCTTTAGATCAGGCTAACAGAAAGGAGAGTCAAGGCATATCTATTGACATATTCCTTGTAATATTAAGCTGTGCTGACGATAGGGTATAAAACTTTCGAGCTGCTGGGTAGCAAATAAGCACCCGTCGATGATCTATCTGTGATGGAACCTGCTACTAGTCTTACACCAAACATTTTAAAGCTTAAGCGACCGAGGTTATCGTCCAGATAGTCGTAGGGATGAGCTAAATTCTGTTAACCTTTTGGTATTAAAAAAATATTAACAGAGTTCAGCCTTGGAAACTTACGAGTTTTGTGACCCAGATCGTGCTTTAAGCCTGACTTGCTTGTCGTGTTGAGGAGCCCCTGAATGGTTTCAGTAAGGCATCAACTGCTTCGTTGACTCCGCGGCGTCATATTAGAATGGTTGACGCTCAACTGCCTAAGTAGTTTACTCGTATGCCATGTTTACTGCTCGCTTTGAAACAGGTTCAAGTATTAATGTGCCAAAGAGATAAAACTGTCTGGCCATCGACCTAGATGCAAGGTAGGGCCACATTCTGGGTATGTCGTGGCCATAAGCTCTTGTGAGTCACATAAAACTCATTCTGGGAAGTAGATATGCAGCTAGTGCGGAGGAACACTAGCTTGAGCTGGTCAATCTTCTGAGCACCGAAATCTCGGATATATATATATAAACAAATGCAGCATTTCTAGTGGTTTAGTGTATCAAAACTTGTCGTACTACACAGCACTTGATGCATGCCATATATTCGGTGGCAAATTGGGCGGCCCTTTACAAGTCTAAGGAATGTGAGTAGTAGACCATGGAAAGACATTGGCAGCTATCAGCACTTGCTGCATGCTATTTGTATTACAATCGGACCTCACTCGAGGAAGTCAAGGCGAGGCCTACTTCTGTGTTTAGAATGATGCAATATGATTCTTCGAAGACAGATGCGTTGTAGGCCAAGAAGTCTTCCAATCAAGGGATCAACGTCGAGACCTTGAGCATACATTTGATTTGGAATGTTAAGATTTGTTGTCGACAGCACTCGCTGTATTTTCGGCATGACAAAGTTGGCTGGTGGTCAAGGCATGCGTTTCTTATACATGAGAAGTAGTGATCAACGTAAGCTCTGCAGAGCACATCACTCGCTGGACATCGATACAAACGTCAGTGTACCAGATGTAACATTTCAATACCATCAGTCTCAGTAAATTGAGGTCAGGGACAGAATTTGTTCGTAATAGTGCATCAGTTGATCGTGTTACCATGTCTGAATTAAATCTAGAGATCGATCATAGAGCCTTAGAGCCGAAAAGCCGAAAAGCAAAAGGCATGGGGGGCCTACAGCATTTTTTTTGCTTAAATGGGCTGGATGAGGTGTTCAAACTAGAGCTTCAAGGGTCTGTAAGTCCGATAGCAAAGCCAAATTGGTCGTAACCCTACCTGTAGTAGATATAGCGTTTTCATTCTTCGCAGCGGTCTTGGACTGCTTGAACCTCGAAGTAGGCCGTAGATATAGAAAGATATATTAACTTCATCCGCCTCCGGACAAAGCATTTATCTAATGTGTACTTCATTGAATTAGCTAGATTATGTACTTCAAACACTACGTTACATGGTAGTGGCTTCTACGTAACGAGAATTGCGACGACTTACATGTATTTTTTTTCGTGAGTAACACGTGGCAAAAAAAAGCATACACGTTTTCCTAGCCAAGCAAGAAATTTGTATACGAAATTCAGATAACAACTGGCTAAATGTGCACGCATGTAACAAGTTTAATGCGGCAATCATCTCGGCACAAAAGATGGATCCCAGAAAGGATGCGCAGGGAAGCTACTGTTGCGATTTGATTGAATAAAGCGCGAGCTTAAGGCTTCGAGCTCGCTCGTGCTTAAGTCTCAAATCGCTTTCTATCTGATTCAAAAACTTGACATTAGCCTTAAGTACCAAGCCTGCTGTGATATTTACATTTCAAAATGCGATGTAATATTTTTATGGTCATGTCAATAAAATAAGACGATATAAGCAACCAACGATTCGTATCCAGCAGAGTAGTCTTCACTCATATGCAATAAGCACTAATCATTAGATAATGTGCTTTTTATCTCCTCAAAATTATTTGCAGCCTTTGTGGTGTTTGAACACCACTTGACTGGTTTTGCACAATATATTAAAGCCATCAAGTAGTGTGACATGCACGGGCTCGTATAGTCCCTTTACACTCTTCAACTACTTGTTACTATATTATCTTGAGTCAGAGTTTGTGAATGGGAGGTCTCGCTGCGAAACAGATAGTTGCGGAAGTTCATGTTGAAAAACCATGAAAAGGTACAGCTCCAATCGTTGAACACCAGTGACCGTGTGCGGCACAGCCGCTGTAATAGTCAAATGATCATTAAATGCCATAAAAGTAGTGTTGCATGCTCTGTCTATCAGCAGACCGAGTGCCAAATCCGTATTAATGCAGGCCCGATAGCGCAACTAAGCCAGAAAGCTTGCCAACGTTCTAGAACATCCGGCAAAAGTTTCATTCGACAGCACGCTATGCACGTGTGCACACATGTGAAGACTTCCATGTATAAATTAGGCCATCACTAGTGGATCCTTACCAAATTATGCGTCTGTCCTCAGCTGAGATGAATGTCGAGTGGTAGATTGCGAGCTTCATATAAAATTTAATATCCGAGTCTCATTATGAATGACTACAACGCGTAGTGAGTCACTCGCATTCGTTGCAGCCCGCCTTAGATTAATTAGTGATGTAGCTTCGTGCTTGACCACGCCGACAATTTTTTTCAAGTCTTTAACTGACTAGTCACCGCGCGCGTATCCGCCATATCTTCGATTCTATACATGCGAGATACACTTGTGAAATGAGCTTGCCCATAGCCTAGGTGCACGTCAAAGCATAAATCATGGCATTCTGCTTTCCTTTCCGTGCTTTGACTAGAAGCTCACAGAGAAGAAGATATACTAGGCCGTTTTCGTGCAAAGTGAGGCGACCATTTTGCAATTCTTAGTGATGTATGATCTATACCGGTGATAGATGGCTAATAACTTAGCGCATAGACGGTGGATCTGACAGGAGCATTCTTCGCCGCAAGAAGCTCTTTGCGGCAAAAAAGACCATTTTTTACAGCCTTGGTCTACCAAAACTCGTACGCGATTACTTTATTTTGGTCCTCGGTGTCGACTTGAGGCAGAGCGGTACTTACACAGAACTCAAGCGATATTAATTCTTAGTCCCGGATCTGGTGAAGCCACGAATAACGTCTGTAGCGGATTTTCATTGAATTTGTCGAGTTACCGAACTTTGTGTCCTTAATTTAAGAAGTTGAGCAGTGGTCAAGCCACCTTTGAGCCATTTGCACTGTACTTGAGTGTGGCCAAACCAAACCAATTTCTTGAGGCTTTTAGTCTCACTAGAGACGGTAAATCAACAACGGCCTTGATCGTATTTGAAGATATCCAAGAGCCGTGACTTAAGATATAGCGCTCCAAAAAGACTTCGTTTTACGTCAAAGACGCATTAGCGTAGAGATTATTCGTGCGCATGCATTTTAAGCACTACTCCCAAGTTAAACAACGCGATTTTCGCGTCAGTCTTTCTGTGCTCTGACCACATTGAATAGGTGAGTCGTGCGCCCGGGGAGCCTGAAGAATTCCGTCACCAGAAGTATAAGTGTTGCAGGCGAGTTCGAGGCCTTTAAGACATGAGAAATCTACACCAGTGCATACCGCTTGGAGTGCTCATCGCGATCAATAGTGTGTCTCTTGATTACACGAGAAGTTGACAACATGCACTAACGAAGTCGAGTCGACTATGCATAATCCATTTTTGCAGCACTTTTCTTGTTCGAAATTGGCGTTCGTCCCGCGGTGAAGAATACATTTGGCTAAATATTATGCGTATAAGATGCGCAACAAGTCATTTTGCTTTCTGGCACAGAACTTACTTTTGCAATTGTAACAACTTCACTCTTTTTTTCTCCTGTAGTAAACACCACTGCCTTGCTACGAAGCATTTGGTGTCTCAAACAAAGGTGATTCCATGACGTACACCTATATTTGGTGGTAACGCCGAAGATGGGTCTGGAGAGTCCACATCTGTAACGATGGTTTAAATTCAAAAAATCACTCAGCATGATCTCATTCGTGCACTAATTTTTAAGTAAATTCCACGATCACTTCGCTCAGTAATAATAATAAGGTAATAATTGCGTTTTCAACCTCTGTCCTAAACATCTTATTTCACCTGAACGGATCATTTGTAACATAAAAGTAACGAGCTGAACTTTCCTTAGTTAAAGTAGTCGAGCACCATCGTCGTTTGTTGGCATGTCTATTTCATACCATTGCTGATTTCAGAACGTCAAGCTCACCACTAGTCACCCTGCACTGCTCGATGAGCGCGATACGTCACCTTCATTGATATGATGAAGTCAATTATAATGTATATCTCTGAGTCAGAGCTTTGTCGACGCAATAGTGTATCAACAAAAGTATGTCCTAATTGATGTCCAGCAAAGAATTGTCCTATCTAAAGCTTTGACTCTGTAGAATTTGTGCCGCTTTATGCTATTTGAAAGGGAAGTACTCCAGCAACTCGCCCGTTCGTCGATTTTATCCGGATTGATTTACAACGAGTGTTAGTCACTAAGTCATGTTCACCTCTACCTTCTCAAGAAGCGTGCCTCGACTCCAGACTATCTA
Source organism: Plasmopara muralis (assembly GCA_003676415.1). NCBI lineage: Eukaryota > Oomycota > Peronosporomycetes > Peronosporales > Peronosporaceae > Plasmopara > Plasmopara muralis. The sequence continues at coordinate 118,622 of RCHQ01000112.1, read as the reverse complement.
CGTCGTATATAGCATACATCAAGTAATGTGCATAACGTGCCACTCCACGTGCAGAGGCGGATCCCCGTTCATACTGCATTGGCTTTGCCCGACAATACATTGGCAGGTATGAAGCGAATGTTGCTATCTATGAGCATTGCTCAGAGGTTTATGTGCCACTTTATGCTTCAAATCCGTGTCCTCGAGACAATTTGTGTCCACCTTCGACATTCCATTGTCCTACGCACTAACTGGCTTGAATGCTTTTCAACTTGGCATAAATGTGTTTGTGACTAACTATAGCTTTGCTGGGTGAAATCGAGCTCCGGGTTATCCAAGATATGTGGTGCTTACTTATATCTATGCCCAAGATGAGAGTATTTTCCGCATCCGGATCCAAGACTGAACAGTACTTGACGTTATTTAAGTCGATGAACATTACACTCAAATCCATCTGGATCCCAGTCTCAAGGCGAGTAAGAATGTTACGTTGTTGTGCGCAGCATATGGCTGACTTGCTATGTCAGTAAAGTGTCAAGCAATATTGACTGACGCCCTCGAGTCTGTGAGTAAGGACTATATTTATGTAAACACGGCTGACTCAGCAACTGGTAAGCCAAACTTGCAAGCACGGTGTCGTAGGGTAAGGATCTTTGGGGCTAAGCCCTTCCGACCTTCCGTGCCTCTTTTCTTTGGGGCGTAAAAAAACTTGCTTATTTCCCTTCTAGCCACCCCGCACTTGTTGTATCCTGCTGTTTCCCGAAAGCTAGATAGCCGTACTGTTTTGCCTTCCTGAACTTCTGAGAGTTTTGAAGTAGAAAATATCTCAGTCGCAAAGGCTGGTGTCACCACAAATGAATCATTGACGAATGTCCGCACGATACCCTTAGCTAAGAGATCTACCCCCTCTTCCTTACTTCAAAGAGACAAGATCATACGATGGGCACTGGCATTGAGAGCTCCTCTATACTTGCTGTCTGAAAGTTAAGCTCATCATTCATTTTTGTGTTCACGGCCTTTTCAAATGAAGTTGGGTGTACGCATAACACCTTCGTCTGGGTCGCGCTCGTACGCAGTCCATCCGTGATAGCTACCTCTTTGCTGGCCATCCCAGGCAGTAGAAGTCTTACTTCTGGACAAAGTCCGCCAAATTTGTCTTGCCCTGGCGGGTTGCAAGAAAGCGTGGCCCTACTGGCAACACGGTTTTACTTAAGTTGGTGCATCGGCTTACGTCAGGTCCAATGAAGGTTTAGTCAGTAAGTCCCACTAGCTCGGACTCTCCAATAGGCGCTAACGTCGGGCTACCAAAGCCAATGATGCTTGAGCCCAAGAGCACAAAATCTTGCCTATGAAGCCCGACTACCGTTCCTTGACGCGCTTCAACTGATTAGCGGCAGATTAAGCTACAGACGCAGCCGCTCCTATAATTGTATGAATACGGCTTAACCTCTGAGCAGTGCGAAGTGCGCATCCGACAATTTGAGAAAGTAATTTAACTTATCCCAAAACCTTTACGTGGACAATCTCTCTCGCGTTTGTCTATAGGTGAAAAAGGGCCACACAGCATCTTAAGGAGTGCCGGGAGGTATACGTTTTTTGGTCAACGAGCCCATCCTCGGTTGTACTTACGTCTTGCAGCTAGAGGACTGAAGTATTTTAATTTAATTCAGGCAGGTTCTCCTACTTTAATTGCCATCTTTCGAAATTCCTCAAATTGCCAATTTACAACACAAAAGCTCGATTATTTCACGGTTGACTACTTTCAATACAATGGTCTTATTAGTAATGCTATTCTTGTCAAATCCTCACATTGTACCGTCCAACACATACTCGACAGTGGGTAAACACTATTGATCTACTTTTTACGGTACAAGATCTGGGGGTCGCTGGTAAAACCTCGAGTCATCCCTTTGCTACTTAATCAACCTTTAAATCCTTATACTTGTGTTTACCAGGTAAATTGATAGTTTAGGCAAAAGCTTTTATAATATTAGCTACCCTCTACTTCATCATATCCGTGCCTCGTAGCAAGTCTTGTTCGACGTAACACATGCGCCATCGCCACCTTCCGGTCCTGCAGCGCTCCATCTCTTTACCAATGAGCATCCTATTTCCAGACCTGCATTCGCCTTTGCACTTTAAGAAGGCCAACCTCTGCCATGGTCGGGGTGCCCGTGCAACCGCCACGCCAAGCGGCGGAGCTGCTCGAAGAGGACCAACTCAAGTTCAAGGAGATGGCAATGCACTTGTTAGACCGCACGTTGCGCGACCTGGACGAGCACGATGTGGAAGCGCGCGCACATGACAAGCAGGACCCACGTCTGTGGAAAAAGATTCACCATAAGGAGCACTTTACCACCTATAAGCGCTGCGATAATGCGCCCGAGGCCGCTTACGTCGCAGCAGATGGTGGACGCAGCACCACGTCGCGCCCGTCCAAGGATGTGGTTCTGGGTATGGGATACGTACAATGCCCACTTAATGAGCTCATGTACGGCGTGTTTATGAGCAATAGCCAAGCCATGGCGCTGAAAGCTGCTGTCGTCGACAAAAATATCGGCAACGGTGCTGTGCTGCTGCAACTCTTGGGTCCGACAGAAGAGGATCCGTTTCGGTTTTTGGCTTTGAAATGGATTGAAGTTCGTCCGCCCCGTGGTGTCTCCGGCAAGCTCGTGGCCCCTCGAGAAGTCATGTTTCTTGGCGGTACCGGCACACTGAGACGACGTGACACGGGCGAATGCATTGGGTATGAGGTACATCATTCGATCGACCACCCTGCGTTCCCACCCGTCGATGGTTTGCGCCGCACGCGCATCGTCATTGGATCGATTTACCGCGAACGACCCAACCAAACGGTCGAATTGTTTATCAAGAGCTACAGCATGGAGGCCGACATGGGCCGCATCCTGGGACCGCTGGCAATGGCTCACGCTGCTAAGTGCATCGAGCAGGTGTGGACCGTGCCCGACTTTGCGTACGCCAAGAAATTGCGATGGTGCATTGATCACCGCGTGCACGGCAATAGCGTCAAGGCCATCCAGGCTAAGCTTGCTAAACGCTGCGTTACGTGCAACAAGAGCTTGGCAAAGCTCTGGCTATCCAGGGCCGTGCAAAAGGTCTGTCATTTGTGCAAAGCGTCACTATGTTCCGGTTGTTGCATTAAGAAAGAATTGTACGAAATTGACCCGCACTTTCGTGCACGCAAGTTTCCTGTGCGGATTTGTCCACCATGTCGCGAATTCGTCAAGCAGCTCGACGCCAAGGAGGTCCAACGGCAAGAGATGCTTCATCCGCAACGTCCCGAGGCACGGATCCCGCTCACACCCAACACTCTTGACGTGCTGGCACGCAACTTCTCACTCGACAACGGTCTTGGCACACCTTCAGTCGAAAGTTTGTGTCTTTTGGCCACACCTCGTTCCAACAGCGGAATGACAGATTTGCTTCATTGAGGGGAGAGAGAGGGTTTGCAAGTGTAATCAATGCATTGTGATTGTTTATTGATCTTTATCTTAAATATAATAAGATCTTTGCTCAATATGCTTTTTGACAGGCCCGACGCCGCGCTGATCAATTGTGCTACATAGTGCTCGTCAAAAAAAAGTCGATGTGAGCTAGGAGGGCCACTTTCCGCCCAGCATTCACTCTAGCAAGCGCCACTTCGACAGCCGAAATATTGTTAACTCGAAGCACGCAGCGCACAAAGCTCGTTTCCAACTTTTCGAAAAACCCGAGACATCGAGGGCTTGACATTTCAGCGCTCAAATCGTTCAGCTTAGCGAGACGGGCTGATAAACGTTTATAGTACTTCTCTTAGTCAGCTACGACAGCTGTAATCATCAAAGAAGGAGCATCCATTCGATACTAGTTTCGGGATTTCTGCATCTATAAACGCACAACTAACACCACCCGCGGCCCTTTAAAGTCATCAATGTGTCTAGTAAAACGAAAATTGCACGACGAATGAGCTGGAACTTTGATAAATTCAAAATATCGCAAGCGTCATCACTGATTTGAAGTCTACGTGACAAGCCTTCTTTGCCACCCGGACATTTCTTCTACAATCCAGAATTAACACGTGAGGGAAGTTTCGTGTTTTCGGTGAAGAGAGACGAGGCTGCGTCAATTGACGTGTCAAAAGAATTGATCGACAATCAGAGTGGTTGGTTACTGGTAGACCCTTGTTCAAAGCTGCAGCTCTTCCCGGCAAAGAAACAGGACGACAAGTGGCGAACGTCTCGCTCAAAAGACGTGCTGAAGCTCATGAAGGGCGAGACGCTACTCTTATCAAAGCGCTAACGGGGACAGACCAAGCGCTACACACAGACAATGTGCTGGAGGGAGGACGGGCTGGAACGCCCACCACAGTCAAGACAATTTTTCGTGCTGGTGGTGGCTTCGAAACAAGAAGATACATGTCTATAGTGCCAATATATTGCATTGAACTTTACTGAAGCAAGGTTTTAGTAAAAATGGACCTTTTTTGAGAATAGGTCTAACCTTGAGATCATAAACAGATGGATAAAATGGATTGATGGTTCATCACTTAGTGCGTTTTGTACTGATAGTGGGCGTGCACCAAAATATATGTAAATGTCGCGACGATGCAGATCTATTTCAATAACTTGCAATATCATGAACACACAATGGAGAGGCTCGCCATGAAACTTAAATTAAATTGACGTACTTCTTCAATTAATGCTATCAATTCCTCAAAGAAATTTCTTATGGGCTACTAGAGCAAAAGAGTGTCGAAACGAGATCGAATTTCTCTAATGCTAGACAAAGAGAAGATTTCAAAAGCGGTATGAAAGCCGAGTATGATTAATACTTCAATGATCCTAGGGGTATTCTACATCAAGAGAGCGAATTGGTTTTTGGAGGCTTTCAACAATCTTATGATCGTCATTATATGGATGGGCACTTTTAATATTATAACTATTCGTTTTGAGGACTAAGAGCGATGCATCTATGAGATTGATGATCCAGCATTGTCTATAGCTAGTTTAAAGCTACAAAATTGTGTCATCCTCGACAGTACAAAATTGACGGATACATCAGCTCAAATGAAGTTCATGAAGGGTCCTCGATATTGCGATGGCAAAAGCTCCACGTTATATCAGAAATCGCATTATAAGAGTTTGGTGAAGCCCAGAGATATTAGAATGAGCGACGAAGGATTATACTTAAAGAATACAAGGCCAGCGCTGTAGGATCTGTCATGAAAGCAATCATGACTGGCCTGAAGCTGCTTTGATGCTAAGAGCTCCACCTAAACCATACCATTTCATGATCGACAAGACTAACGCTCGATTCGGCAAATGGTGATTATATGGTTAATCATAAAGAGTACACCGCAATTTTGCTAGAACCGTTGTAATTGTTAAATCGTTATCGTAAATGTGATCCAAAGAGCGTTATTGGTGATTTGCTGCAGAAATTAATTCGAATTTTGCATTTAAGCAACATATCGATTAGGCAGATTGTGATAATTGATGAGGGAACATTTTGCAAAGAAAGTTTTGCTGCCAGTCATCTTAGTCTAATTTTTATTATCGAGTTGCAGATCCGTTAGAGACTCCAAAAACTGATATGATAAGCCAAAGGTAACGAGCTCGAAATTGATTCTTTAATTTGACATACAGCTATGATCGCCGAGTGTGAATGTGTACAGCAGTCGAATAATCGGTGGTATTACGTTTATGGATCTAACTACGGGTCATTTTTAGATTGTTCCTCTTCAACCCTAGAGTCATTTAGTACACAGGCAATACGTATGGAGAAAACTCCGATCATAATGTTGCTAGCTCAAAGCTACTATGCGAAGCATCATTTTCAAGGATCGACTTAAGAAGCTGTTTTGGCTGTTGATCTTTTCAGGAAGGTTGATGTATCGACTCGGTCAGAGAGCGGCGGCGTACGGGCTTTCCAGCCGAAAAAAAAGTGTGAAGATTTTTTCTGCCTAAGCAAAACTACATCTAATGGCTCCATCTAATATTTTGTCGTTCAATCTGAAGTGCATATCCATTATCACATCGTCATCCTTCTTCACGTCTCTGATAGAGACAAATGCGCTGACTTTGAGAGCTACAATCTAATCAACGTGTATAATCGTTGGTTTACATTTAAATTTTATTTTGAGCTCTTTACTCGGTACACATTTCAATGTATATCTTCCAGCAAACGATGAATAGCGACGAAGCTTATGACTGGTAAAAGGCGATGAATGCAGAGCTCAAGGCCCATGAAGCGAACGGCTCATAAAAACTTGTGCTTAAAAAAGAATTTTCGACCAATCGGGTGCCGATGGGGTTTTGCGAAGAAGCGCATAAAGCTTGGACAAGTGGTGTGCTACAAGGCCCGACTTGTCGCCAAGGACTTCAAACAGAAATCTGGTATCGATTTCTTTGAGATATATCCGCCAGTCGCAAACATGAATCGTATCAGAGTTGTGCTGTCGGTGACGGTTGCGAATGGGCACTTGACAGAGCAACAGGATGTCGACACAGACTTCCTGAACAGAGGTGTATAGTGCCTTACGGGATTGCCAATGCTGAGACCATAATGTGCAAGCTAGGCAAGGCGATTCGGGGTCTAAAGAAAGCTGCGAGTGCATGGAACAAGACAATTCATGTTGTCTTTCTGCAAACGGTTTTCGAAGTAGCGGAGCGGATCAGTGCGTTTACGTCAAGGGCAAGAACGACAACTATGTCTACGTTTGTCTATACATTGACGACATGATCATCGCTGCCAAGACGAGTAAGCAGATACAAGGTGTTAAAGAAGCACTCAAGAATTCGCTTAAGATGAAGGAACTAGGCAAGACCGGATTTAATCTTTGAATTGAGATCAACCACGATCGCATCAGCAGCACACTCATGATTCGGCAAACAAGATTCATTAAATACGTGGTGAAAGTTTTAACTAGCAAGGCACGAAAGCAGTGAGTTATCCATGCGAATCAGGTCTAAAGCTGTTGGTGATGCAATCGCCAACGACTGACTGTGAAAGAGAAGAAATGCGGTCGAAGCTGAATGGGTCGCCGATCGGATGTTTGCTATACATTATGATATGTACGCGTCCCGATATCGCATATGAGAATCCAGGTCAGAAGAATTCAAAGGCCGCGATTCGCGTACTTCACTATCTTAAAATAACTAGGGATTTTGGAATCACCTACGACGGCAGTGCTAGCGAGGTCCAAGTTACAGTATATACGAATGCGGATTGGGTTAGCAATACCGATGACCGGCGCTCTGTGTCGGGGAGTATGATAATGGTTGGTGGTGCACCGGTGGTTTATAAGTAAAAATAGCAGAGGATGGTGGCATTGAGCGCGGTGGAAGCAAAGTATATGGCTTTAAGTCTTTGTACTCAAGAAGTGCTATGGGTTCGTACGATTCTTAAGGATCTCGGTCATGAGCAAGTGGGAGCTACATTGGATTGGGAAGAAAACCAAGGTGCAATTGAGCTCGCAAACGACGCTGCCTACAATTCCAAAACCAAAGACGTCATCACTTCATTCGAGAGAACGTGGCCCGGGACATCATCGTGGTCAAGTACAAGTCGACAGTGGATCAGTTGGCAGACATGCTGACAAAAGCTTTCAGCACTAAACGACTCATGTACTTGCTCCAAGCAAGTAGCATCGGTCCAAGGCGCGATCAGCATTAGCAGTGAATGGGAGTTTTGGTATTACACCGCTGAGTGCATGTGGGACATGCGGATGACGACACAGGATGACGACACAGGATTAAGGACAGGGATTCGGTGAGGTGATGACGTCGAAGGCTAACGTCACTGGAACGGCGTCATTAGATGACATCACAAAGAAGTTTCTGGAAGGATCTAGAAGGATGGGCTTAGATAGCACATAGCGAACAAAGGATCTAAATACATTTACTTCGCATTCTAACTTCTCGAGCACACACCTTACCAACAGTATGCGTTCCGTCCATGAGCAAAATTTGCGTTTCCTCCGAGAATATAATTGGTTTATCATTTCTTGCTTTAAATAAAGACGAATTGCTGTCAAAGACGTGTGAATGAATTAAAAGACTGTAAGTACCAAGACCCAGATGCCCTATAGCTAAGATCACCGAAGTCAAGTTGTTGGTTTCAAAATTCGGCGCGTTGCTTCCTGGAATATCGGCTTCAATACATAGTTCGTTTTTGAGCTGGTTGAGACTTACGTTGGATCCACAAAATATTAGTAAAGGTCATTGGTACATTCAAAGCTTAACCCTTTTATCGAAAATTACTCATTCATCGGTACCGAGGTTTGTCACAAGTTGTAATGCTTGCTTGATTACCATGTGATGAGAATCCATTGATAAACTCATGTTCCCGGCCGTAAATAGGGTTGAATATGTCAGCAAGCTCGGGAATCTCTACAAAAAGCTAGATACATTTGTATACGTCAAACACTATCAAAAATTTGTGCGATCAATTGTACTTGCCTCCAACTTGAGGTATTTAAATACGAGTTGCATCGTGAAAAATCATTTGTCGCCGCGCTACGAGAAATAACTCAGCTTATGAATTATTTTCGATAACTGATTTAGCTCGACGCACCTTTTATCGATATCGAGCGCGATATTCGACTGAACGAAGATTTTGACCACAGCGATATTCGCTTCGGAAGCTGGTTTTAGCGCGCCTGCAAGCTTAGCAGCATTAAGCCAGAGATATTACTCGAAACACTGATAGCAAGAGCTTCTTCCACCGACGTTGTTCCAAGCACTACTCTATTTAGAAAGCTCAACCTTTGTCATACTTGTTCAAACATAATGTCTGTGCATAATCATAATTTAGATGACCACCTGAAGCGGGCGATCAAATCTTCGTTGTGAATTTAGGCAACCAGGGCTCATTTTGTCGAATCCTGTATTGATCAAACAATACTCATGAGCGAGTAATTAAGCTCATTGTCAAAAGTCGGTATCGATAAAAGATAATCCTGGTTTGGATATTACAGCACTACTCTATATTATTGAATATCTTTGCTACAACAAGCTCTGTACGATCGTTTTTTAGCATTTTCACGTGTGCTTGCGTATTTAACATCCATCGCACGTATGGTCAAAATACGCATGATTATGCTCTTGATTTTAGGTGGACGAACCAGACGGTGGCTAAATAATTCTTTAAACGTAACAGAATTATGCATGAAGTGTTGAAATCTTTAGTGCATCGGAAAATGTACATATTGTGCAGTAAGTTGAACAATGTTGTTGCCCTTATTAATTCCACCCTCGAGCGTCTTTTATGCCTGTCGAAGACCGATGAGCTCTATCACACTTGAGCCTTTGAAAATAGACGCTTACAGCAAGTATCAGTCTTTTGAAAAAAATGTCTTCTCAAACTAATATATGCGTGGCCTCCATTTTCAAACTAAGTATAGAGATACTTTCCACTGGTAAGATGATTTGTTTAAATGTTGAGCACGTAATTAAAGAAAAGCCAACTTAAATCGTGATTCATTAATGGCTGTCAAGGATTCTTATGTTTGGAGTGTCTATTGAAGGTCACTCCGATATTGTTCGTGGATTCAGACAATGGTTGGTACGATTTTGATAAGCCGATCGATACTGGCGATAAGCTAAATATATCATAGGTACGTAGCGTGCGCAATTTAATCGATCTCGATCTGCATTGACGCAGCTGAATACTGGAACACTGATTTCAAAGTTATTTCCACCGGTAATCTCACGTCCACTGTATCTGTAAGCTTGCCCAATTATCTCTACAGTTAAACTGATATCAGTCGAAGCATTTCGACAGCTCTCGTAAGCGTCAAAACTATCGAGCGAGAGCCTTTTTTCTTTTCATCTAACAGAAAAAATCATTGCGTGGCTCACGTTGATTTTAACGCTACTTCAAAGACACTTTCTAAGGCTTGTGACACTTGAGCACGACCGTGAAGTGGTTGTTGTTCTCCAGACGCTACTTACCACCTACGACGCCTCCTGCCCCACGTCTAGTCATCAATAACGTCTATTTAATAAGGTAATATGAGAGGCTACAGATACGCATCCTTTAGCGTTTGCAACACTTTTATGCGCCCAGTCCTTATATATCATTCAGCAAATCTATCCTACATCGTCTAACGCGACCTGATCAAAAACAAGCAATCTTCATGTATTTGATCGCGGTGATTTTTAAGTCGGTCGAATAATCAGCTATAGGCCGAGTCAGTTTGCTATTGAATGGAAAATGAAGCGCGCACCTCAAACAAGAGCAATATCTAAAATCAACGAGATCAGAAGGTCAACTTTCACGACCTTCTGGTCTCAATTATGTCTCTGATTCGTTAGAAAAATAGGATTTATATCAAAGCGCTTTATTGCTTGTCCATTTGCTTCGATCGGATCGATTAAGACAAGGAACTAATAAGCACTGGCTTTTTGCGCTTAGCACGCAAAGCGGTCGCCTTGGCTATCAAGATATTTCTTCATTTCAAGTTTCCAAGCAGCGATAACTCGTTCATGATAAAGTAAGTAAAGTATTAAGGTAAGATATTTAAGCAAATTGACCTACAATTAAAGCGATCGGCTTCGTTTAAACCCATTTGTGATTAGGCTGTAGAAGCTTTATCTTGATCGTGATATACAAAAGTAATATATGTTTATAAGATCACCAACGCGGGCGAGTCGATTGTGTGTGTGAAAAGTACAACTACTATTTTCTGAGAACGACTTTATAAGTTGAAGATATATTACGATGTAAAGCGATATTTTAACGCCATTTTCGCCAACATCTTGCAAAATCTTAACAAGTTAGCAAATATCGAATTATTGATCTTAAGAGCCGCGTCATTGAAATGCAGCATGGACATCTTAAGCAAAGAGAACAAGCACCAACAAACATAGCGTGAGGACCACCGAGATGGTCAAAGCTCATAAGTATTTTAATAGATACACATTGATGTGTTGCAACACGCACGCGCACACATAAAGCTCGTTGTATTCAAACTAAACGTCATTGTTATGAAATTACTTTGAAGAAGTAAGAAAAAGCATAGCTGAAGATTCAGTAGAAGCTGACTGCGAACTCCAAGAAGCGTCAAAAGTTTTAAGAAATGCTAGTGTGAATGTGAATGCGAGATTTTGTACCCCCTTGCTGAAAAATCCATTTGAGCATTGTTTTATCTCTCAAAATGGTGAAAGCTACTAAGGTAGTCTGACAGCTGATCAGCTCATAGGCCGTGGCTCCGAAATTCATCTACAACCAACCTCTTACGAGAAGGTGATCAAATATCGCAATGCAGGTTGCGGCGTGCGCCTCGACATCGTCAAGTACTGAATAGATTAGGTTATAAGCAAGCCCACGGACGATCTATAGATTTAAATAGGGTACATCAAATGCCTGTAAAATCGTCAACGATCGCTGTTCACTCAAAAAAAAATGGCTAGATGCAGCAGTGTCAGCTCTTGCGACAGCGCTTTATTCCACCAAGTAGCAATCAAGGCAAGAGCAGCTATTGATTCCCTGACAGAAGCTAGTCTTCACGACTCTGATAGCGATGTAGTGTGAGAAAGTTGACGATTTTCGGTGGCCGAAGTTGGAAAAGGAACTAAGCGTGATCATTACTTAGCTAAGCGTAAGAGTGCTCCAACCGATGCGGTCGATGGGGGGAGGGGTATTTGATAGTAGAGTCTGATCACATCAGTTTGAGGTGAGGTGAGGTGTGGTATAACCTAACCCCCCCAGCAAAAGGGATTTCAGAAATGGACTTTATAATCTTACGTTGAGTGGCCAATGAGCAGATATAGCCGAGAATTGTTTCAGTGTTCGCGGACGAATATGTCCAAGCATAAGCAGCTGTGTGATCAAACAATTAAATCTAGCTAGGGCGCTAGGTAGATCTCCAATCGCTCTCATTGCGAACCCAATTTCTTGCTAACATTGACACTGGATTGACTTTAGTATTTAGTGCTAATCAAAATCGGAAGTACGATCTGTTCATTAAATTTTTCAAGATTAATTTGTCCGAAAGTATTTCTACATACAAAGTCTACTCATTTCTTTTCAGAATATAAAATAGATTTGGAAAGATTTAGACGACGTATTCCATTTTCAGGTGGTCGAGGGTTCGCGTCGTCGAACAAGCACCCGGTCCGGAAAATAATTACAAAAATTTTCTCGCTAATTGATAGGGACAGTAAAGAGAAAGACTATCGGCGCAATCTTCCATGACTCACTACTATACTTGCATTTACGACAAAGATTAATCACGTACTGTCAGCAATGACCTGAATGATAACAAAGAGTTCAAAAGCATTAGATCAGATCTTTATCGAAACAATTTAGTTTATTTCAGTCACCTTTACTGCTTCGAGCTCGCAGGGTTGCTGCGTATTTTAATTTCAACCGGGTCTGATGCTCCTACCCTAATCGATTAGCTGTTGCCATGCTCAAGACACTTTCCTCTTCGCTTTACCGCCTTGGCACAGCCTGGATGCAAACAATTTTTGACTCCACCATGACGGACACATTTTCCATTCACTTGGGCTTTTTTAACACATCCATCCACCGAGCACTGTACGCCTCCACCATGCGAAAAACACTTACCCTTTGACTGAACTTGGTTGCTGCAATCCGGAAATGAACATAATTTCACCCCAATGTGTTTCGCACACATGCCATTCTTTTTTGCTTCCTCCTGACATTTACCACGCCTGCATTGTATCATCCCCTCGGGAGTAAAACACCATTTTTTTGCAACGAAGTGCTCGTTATGACTCAATTGAGACGATCGTAAACTTTCTTTTTGAGAAGAAATGTTATCCTCCGCGCTGCGTTGATCTTTACCATTCGGATGAGACGTTACATGGACCCCATTGTTTCCATCGTAAAGATCAGTGTCCTCCGTACAATCGCCTGAGCAACTCAACGTGTCAACATGTTGAAAGATCTTCCGGTCTGATTGTGGTGCAATGAATTTTAAGCTTGTTTGTTTATCCTGCTCCATACTATCAACGGCATATGAATGGCCTTTGTGCTGACCTATATTCTCGAAAGAACTTCGTCCATTTATGCTGTTCCCAAAGCGCCGTCCTTCTGACTTGACTTGCTCGTTGCAGCCTGACTGGCATCCATTACACAAAAAAGCATTAATAAAAATTTGAGATAAACACCAAACTTTCCACATGAGGCGCACCGCGCATCCTGGGTGCGCATATATAGCATTTTTGACGCCGTCTGCAGCGTGTTTACTCAATAATAGCTTTTTAGATAGCTGTGACTCGCAACAAGATATATCACCTCCATCCTTCACACACTTTTGTCAAGAATTGACACACCACATGGAAACATCCTGATAAATTGAAACTTTTGCTTACCAAGTCAGTATTGTGAGTTGGACCAGAAAACTGCTTACTGCTATCGTTCAGATTTTTTTTTGTATATTGAGCCGCCGCCTCTTTGGTGATCACATCCATCCTCTGCCTTTTATTTGGTGATGGAAACAATGCTGAGGTGTCTGCCATTGGCATCACGATGCCCGCCGTTGCCTGCTTCCTCGCAGCATCACCCCAAAGGAACATATCGGCCATCGCTACTGCGGCACTAAACAAACGTTGTCTAATGAAAATGTTGCCATGATTGGCTTATATTACAAAGAGACACCTCCCATTTTTGTCCAATTAATATGTCAAATTGCCTATACCAAAGCGTTTTGTAGCCAGCCGCAATCATTTTTCGGCACACATGATTTCGCGCATTTACTAAATGAGACGAGTCACATAGGTAACCCACATATTAAAACTCCGTAACTTCAATGCTGATTATATGCGGGTTTATACGTTACGTATACAAAAACCTGTATAAATTGCTTAATAAATTTGCAGGGGAGTACAATTTTTTGACATTGATTGATATGCCAAGCAAAATAGTAGACGTACGCGAAATAGTATACTTTCATTACACTACTAACGTCTCAGAATGCGGGTAGTATGCGTTTCGGACACGCATGGGCTGCATGACGATGCGCTAGCGATACCGAGTGGCGACGTCTTTGTGCACGCTGGTGACTTCACAGACACGGGAGAGCGCAGTGAGGTGCTCGCTTTTAATGAGTTTTTAGGTCGCCTGCCGCACCGCTACAAGCTCGTGATCGCAGGCAACCACGAGTCGTCCTTTGACCGCGAGCTTTACCCGCAATTTTGGCATCAATACGGACATCAACAACAGTACGACCCGAATGAAGTGCGATCGCTGCTTACGAGCGCTTTGTATCTCGAGGACCAGGCTGTGCTGATTGAAGGATTTCTCTTCTATGGGACACCGTGGCAGCCCGAATTTTGCAACTGGGCTTTTAATTTGCCTCGAGGTGAAGCTTTACAAAAGCGATGGCGACAAATTCCTTCGAAAACTGACGTGCTAATTACGCACACGCCTCCCATGGGACATGGGGATCTTGTGGGCAACCAACGTGTGGGCTGCTTGGATTTACTACGTGAAGTGGAGAGTAGAGTGCGACCAAAGTTGCATGTGTTTGGACACGTACACGAAGGCTACGGCCGTAGTGTCAGTCCCGATGGGTCAATTACGTACTTCAATGCTTCAATCTGTACGCACGACTACGAGCCTGTAAACTTGCCGTTCGTATTCGAATTGACGGGTCCACCTAACCGAGGCAGATCGGTACGGACATCGCTGTTGACGTCATCATCAGCTGAGCTGTCCATTCCTCGCAGCTTGAGTTCAAACGATGTGAGTACTCTGACGGTAATCAAAGACAAGAGTCAATTGCCGACTGGAGCCGAGCCACGTGACTATGCCTTGATGTTGCATGAGTGGCTGCGATTATGCTCGCACAAACCGGTGTTTACTGAAGAGACACTTGCAAAAGAAGGCACTGTTGCAGAACATGAAAAGGAAAACCTGCACGGATTTCGTGTGGATGGTACGACGTCAGGGTTGTTGTTTGAAAGCACGCTTAGGCTCCGTCCTGTGCGGAATGTGGAGAAACGTGCGCTACGATATCTTTTCTCCCAAGGATTTCGTAACAATTCAGAAAATTACAAAGCTGAAGTTGCTTTTGGTCGTGAAGCGGTGATGCAGAACGAGAAAGTAGAGGGAAGCGCTGTTTTGGAATTAGACGGTGAAGATAGGCAAGATAGGCAGGCAGCAAGAGAGCGGCACAATCACTCTATCTCTCGCCGTGTAACGGTTGCTGTTTTGGACAAAATTAGTGACTTCAAGGAGGCAATAGACGATCGTGACCATTTGCAATTGTCTCGAGTAGCTGCAGCTGCTCTCGGTAATGATACCTCTCTGGCAATGACAGGTCGATTTCGACGTCCGCAACGAAACAAAACATTGCAGCGGCGATCTGTGGTGCCGATTCTAGCTGCACTAAGTGAGGAGCAAAGTGAAGAAGAAGACACTCAAATTGACACGATGGACAAGGGATCTGTCCAGGGAGTAGCAACTGAAGACGTTACGAATCTTAAAACTTTGGTCGAGTGCGCACTGTGCAAGTACAAAGTCCCGGGTCACGTTCATTCCGGCGCGCCCCCAGTTCCAGCTTTCGAACTGCTAAAAGAAATGGAATTAGACGACAAAGAAGTGAAGAATTCAATGGAAACGCGCTCCAAGACCGAGGGCTTGCCACACAAACGTTTGTCGTCCTGGTTTTGAGCCGAAGAGGTTGTACGAAAACCTTGTAAACAGAAAAATGGTATTTGTTTTATCAGTTCAACCCAATTGATTACAACAACCCTTTAACATCCTCGATGAAGGCATCGAACTCTGTGGAAACAGAGCTGCTGTAAGCTGAATTGGACGTCACGTGTGAATGCGAAAGCGAAACGCCAAGTGCAGATTGAGGTACCGGTGCTGGAGGAGCGAGAATTGGTGGACGAAGAGCTAAAATGGGTGAGATTTTACCAAAGTTAGCAACACTGGACTTCAAAGGTGCACGAGGACGACGTTGTACACGAAGTGCTACGGGTACGAGCGAACAAAGCTGCGCACGATTTTCTGCCGCACACTCTGCAGCCTGTTCGTCTACGTCTTGAACTTCTGCAGACTTGTGTGGAAAAGGGCCGGGAGCAACAACACTATCATTTGCGTTCTCATATGCCGTGGGGTATGCGATTTCATTTCTTAAGGCATTTGGTGCTACAACATCAGGTTGCATTGTCTGATAGTACGGAGATAGTGGTGGCTGTGGAGGCGGAGGAAGGCTAACTATACCATCCGTTTGAGTACATGTCGGGGGAGGTGGAGGTGGTCGAGCAGGAAACAGTCCACTCGGTAGAGGCGGTTCCGAAGGCACCTGAATCGTCCCTGGTGGCGGGGGCCCTTGTGGTAACGGGGGTCGCTTTCCAGGCCGTCGAGCCACCTCACGGAGCTGCTGAATCGACAAAGGCGATGATCCTCTACCTCCGTTCGTAACCCCTCGCTGCACAAAGGAACCGCAATACTTTCCTTCTCCTAATGAGCCTCCTGGTGCAGATCCAGGGACTGAAAGTAACGGCATGTCGCGGTACATCTGTGGCTTGCCTGGTGGGGGTGCGCCAAATGGGTTCATTGTAGGGTGATAATAAATAGAATTTTCAGCATTTTGAAATTTTTGCTTGTTCATCTGTGTCAACTCCGCCATGCTCTGCATCACAACAACGTCGGCCAGTCAGTCGTAAACCTCATTTGACTGCATCGCACGCGATTGCAAACCTGCGGGCGAAGTGAAGTGTCCATTTGTTTCTTACGCTCCTCATCCGCTAATTCTTTTTGTTTCTTTACAACGACGCGCAGTGTATCCTCAAGCTCCTGCTTGCGCTTGCGCGCCGGACCGTCTGCAGAATTTGCCGTCACCTGGCGCTCGCAGTTCTTTAGCTGCTCCCGAATCTTGACTGGATCCATGCTACTAAGCTTGGCCTGCTTCTCTTTAAGCCGCTCCATTCGGTGCTTTTTCAACTCCTTCTTCTTCTGCGCGCGGCGGTAAGCCTCCATCGGATTTAGCGTCATGACGAAGGCGCTGGTTTGGGAACGCAAGTTTGCCGTTTTAATACTAACGTATTTAGCGAAGGAATAATTAAATTTTTGATCTAGGTTTAGGGCTGATGCGACGAATATATATTATAGTATGCTTTTGGGCGTGCTTAATTCTTTTAGATCCTAAATTGTTATTGTATCCATTTTGTTATTTCCTGTAGAATTTTTTGATATTGTATATATCGACAGGGTGCCTGTCGTGGAGCAGGAGCCGTCATTCTCTTTAGGCTCTCAATAAGGGGTAGCTGGCATTGAATGCAAAAGCTCGGCTTATCATAAAGGTCCATTACATCTTTCCTAATAAATACTTAGATTGCATCTGAAAAAAGAGAGGTCGGTGATTTCCATCACTCTTCGGCTTCTATACATAGAATTAATTTGATCATAACGATGACTACATTGGAATTAAGAGGCTGACGGTTGGCTGAGTCGTTTAAAATGACCAGTCCAAGCCAAAAAGCGATCTCCGATCCTGAAGCTGCGCCTTAACCAATATTTGCGACGACAAGGAAGGCTACGTGTGCGCCATCATTGTCGATCCTTAAGCCAATTGACTGCCAGTGGACTACTCATGAAGAAATGTTTCTCGTAGAATTTCTCACCAGGGGGAGGGGGGCGTCTAGCTTTGTTCCTCAACCAATGACCGGCAGACCCATCTGCCTTCGAGCAATGGCTCTTCGCAAATTAGGGCTGCAAAAAGCTTCATTTTCAGGGCAAATTGATAAGCATGTTTACCTCCCAGGAGTCCGGCACAAAAGGTTGTTGGATGCGCCGTCCGGTTTGTCAGATATTTGCTAAAGGTCTTACTTGTAATGACAGGAAAGACCATAAGTCTCAAAGGCCAAGAGCCGACCTGGCAGATTCTTATCGATGGGGTCACTGATACAGTCGCTCTTATAATACTTTTTAGTATCTGAAGTCACGAATACATTTTCTATAATTGCGTGCTGCAATGCCTTATTGACTGGATCGTGGCTAACTTGCGCTGCCGTCAGTTACGGTATCGCTGCTTACGCGGGTCACAGTCTCGTCGTCTAGTTTTCCAAATAGTAAAGCAGATCGTATCTCTCGTATATGCACCAAATACACGGAGTCTTGCCCTGGGTGCGATGGTTTTCGTATCAACGTGAGCATTAAGCGCTCGGTAAGCCCGTCTATGAATGGTCGGTCTACATCTCTCATGTATAGTGCATGGGTCTGAGTTTGCACCATTTGCATGTCTGTTTTATTAACATATAGGCAATACAGCATAGACAAGGTTCAAAAAGATGTCGACTCAATTCACTGGTTCCTAATTGACAAAACACACAAATAACTTAATCCTGGTGATTATTTGGATTGTTGATCAACTGAACCTTGAAAAGAGCGACCTTTGACAAAAAAACTGCTTTCTCTTCACAAACACAGAGCCAATAGTCCATCTCAGTGTACTTTAAAGGCTGAGTCGCTTGTATACAAGCTGGCGATCTTCCTTGAAGCACTGTATGTTCTTTTTTTGTCTCACAGTATACACTTAGCCTCACCGTCTCACATAAAAGTATGCACTTCTGAACAGGCCGCATAAGTGATATTGCTCGCTGACCATTGACAAATAGCCAACAGGTAGTATAATGTGATCCCACCATTTTCAGTTAATATTGATGCAGGATGCCAATGGACGGGCTCTCGGGTATCACCAGCTTCATGATCAAAGTATGCTCTTTACTGAAGCTCTACAGTAAAAGCGTGCTCGACTCTGGTCATCTCTGTAGTCGTTCGTGATTTTACTATACAAACACCTTTTATCCGCGATGAATCAGTTCAACTCCACACTTAAAAACGCTTTGAAGCCCCGTGATTATATTTTCAATATTCGTACTTGAAGTACTCGATTGGTTCCGATTTGTCGTATTACGTCCGTTCGTAGCACTTGTAATTTGTTTTTAGCATATGTATCACCAAAATGATTGTTGTCCTTTCGATCAATGAAGTGACGGAATTTGGATGATCCACCTCAGAAAAGCAATGATATTTCAGCTTGCTGTTGTCGTGTACATTTGCTAGCCTGTTGGTGCACTCCCTTTTGATATTAGATGTTGATGCATCGGCAAAGCTCTCAGCTGATCTGACACATATTAATAGATTAGATAGCTTTGCACTCGTTTTACCGCTCATCGACATGATCTTTGGGCTACAATCACCGCTGACAATTGAACAGTACTGTAAATATTAGCCCCAGCTCAAATTTTAAGAGCAGGCTGGAGTACTTTGCCTCTTTCAAGCAATGTATCTTCAAGGGACTGATATGCGCTTTTACTCGGGAAAGTTTTATATGGTTGAGCTGTACGTATCGCCGCTGCGTTTGCCACGGACCGATCTATCAAAACATATCAATATGATTTCTTTGGGTCTTCAGTTGTTTGTGGGACTGCAACAATTTGCTGTGAGACTTACTTACCTGGGCTTTTAACGCCATCATGAAATCTACAGTTGAAAGCGGTGTGAGATTTGATCCTGAATTTTGTCCTTGCCTCTGGCACACTTGCACAGCCTTCAGTATCCATAAATATATATATATGACCAATTGCAAAGTTTTTCTTGCAAGCGGACAGTTAGACCAGGTCGACGGCTAGGTCAATACCTCGATGGATTGGGTACCCAGCAAAATCAATTCCGCGACTAAGATTTGGCTTCTTTCTGCCAAACTGTAGGCTAACTCTTTTAGTCTCAGCACACGACTAGTTAGAGATGCTGTCATTAATATACCGTTTACATCTTGCATTAGCGCAGCCAATTTTTCCCAATAACTACGACGCGTAGCCAGTCCGGATCAAAGAGTCGCAGCGCCAAAGAGGTTAATTTAGCAAGTTAAGATATACTCAATCACGAATGCATTTGTCACTATCTTCTAGCTTAGTATTTCTTAGTTTTATTTCGCAATGAATTTCCCATCCGCGAATATACCAAGTGAGCTCAAGTACCTATAACATTTTCTCTGCACAAGAATGATGAAATGTAGACTGCATAGATCTTGAGAAAGGTACTTTAACAAACCAAAAATGACTCGATCGATTAAAGCGTGCGCAGAAATATAGGACTGATCGGCATACTTAGACTCTTCATATGAGTTATCAACCCGTCTAAGTGTGCGCAGCACCCTAGGTATTCTGATTCACAGGCTCTCCTTTCTGCAGCTGATCAACTTTTTTGCATGGATAGTTCTCGATTTCGACTATCACGAGGATGTCATCAGTTTATGATCGCTTACTGAGTACTAACCAATTTATTTTGTGATTATTCTTCAACTCTTAAAGACCTGACTGATTGGCTTCCAATAATTAAAAACTTGTCATCAAAGGCGTTTTTTGATACTCGCTATTCAATACATGCCGCATTTATGAGCTCAAAAAGTAGACGTAACCGCTCAAAGATATCCAGTAAGCATGATATACTATTTACCACGATGTAGCCGAACATAAAAAAACGGTATTGGATAGACCATCGAACAATTCAAGTATACACCAGGCAGCTTTATTCCAAGTTGAATGCCAACTTCGAGTAATCGGCGGTCTGGGGCGTGAAAACCTGTCATCGATAAGGGACTTTCGATAAATTCCTACAGCTTCCCGTGAAAGATATTTTATTTCCTTAAAGATAATCAATTGTTGATCTGAGGCTCGACGATTCTAGCCAATAGGAGACCCTCGATGAATGTTGACAGCTTTCTGTAATATTGTAAACATACTAATCGTAAAATTTGTACCATTGATCTGCCGTGTCCCATACCAATGTTGCAATTAACCAACTACATTGCATTTGACAAAAAGTAGAGGGTGTTGAAATATATTGCTTTGACCTGATCTTTTGATCCCTTCCCGCGTACTTCCTCCAGAGTCATCAATAAGAAGTCATTTCGCCTCATCCCTTCAGCTGCTGTGTTTACACTTGACAGGATTGCCGTATATCCCTCCGGATTTATAGCAAAAGCTCTTTTAAGTCTCTTGAATCTCGGCATCATGATCTGGCATTTTTACCCTTGGTTGAGGTACATCGGACTCTAGCAATCGGACCATTTGATTGTAGATGTGCCTCATCCTTCTCAATCCGATTGTATACTGGCCAAATAAAGGCTCAATTTATTGTTTCCACCGCTTATCTGATCCGATTCGTTAAACAAAACTTAACTCTTTGTTCGCGTCATCGTAGTCACGGTCAAACAGCGGCTCTTCAAGCTGGTCGAACAAATTATCTGCCTTATTGATGACGTCAGTGATAGCCTGAAAATCCAAGCTCTGCCGTCCATCATACCTCCGCGAGTTTCCAGTGACAAAATCCGGTACGACTTCTTAAGCCAGCCTCATTCCAACATTAATGCGTGCATTGAAAGGCACTAGGGGACCAATAGCTCCTTAGGACTGCACATGCATTAACACTCTAATGAATCGGGTAGTGTCAGACGTCATCTGCTCTAAGTATCTACGTTCATGTAGTCATCGTATAGTGCTTGATCGATATACGGCCAGCTCAGTTCGGACCTCATCGGAAAAATGCATCATTTCATTCGCCGTATTTGAATGGTTTTGGACGTATTCCTATGATATTCATGCTAGAATTTACGTATTGTCCTGCTGCTTTGCCTACCTAGACTTATAAGGGAACCAGAGCTCCAGCTAAGGTGACCAAAGTCATGGTATGTCGAGTCGTCACTTCCGATACCGACACTCTTTTTTGCACAAAGCATTTTTTTTCAATAGCAGAGGCGGTATTAAAATTCAAATCTTGGGGCTAGTATCTTACAATTCGTCCGTCTCAAAGTTGGCAAGACGGTCTACATACTTTGTGAAAATATGCTTTTGCGTTAAATGCAATCCTGGTGACCTCTATGTGCTTACTTGTGCTCTTTCTGTCATTTGATGAAATTTTAAAGCTTTATTCACGAGCGAATTTGTCGGACCCATAATTTGGATGTCAATTTGAAGACTTCAATACGCGTTTGCGCGGACCAGCGTTACGTGGTAAATCCCTCAGCTTCTCCAACGGTTTCTTAGGCCGTTTTGTCTTGTCATGGCTCATCCAATCCAAGTTTCAATCTTCAAAATTCTGTTTGATCTGGTAATCCGACGGGTTGTGTGAAGAATTGTTTTTCTTCAATTTTCTATTTAGTTAGACTTCAAAGCATGAAGTCTTGCAAAATAGTGCATTAGAAACATCAAATGCTAAGCTTAAGACATAGACTCAGTATATCTCGAGCTTCAATCTGCAGGACTGAGCACCCAGGACCTCAATATACTCGAGGATGGGCCCGTCGTGAAAGTCTTGCTGCAGTTGTAACAGGTGTGATACTTAAGACAAATTTGAACTCATGCACATAAAATTAGTATCGAAGATTGTGTCCATCTTTGGCTAGCTGCTCGAACTCAAGATCCAATCCACTCAATTGGCAAACCAAGTCGTATTTTTCTCCGATCGAGTCTTCATAACAAACTTGATCAGTATTTACGACAGGGACCAGGGCTTCCGTGGCTTTCCTTTTCTGAAAAACGTCAATTTTCCGTATACCGTTGTTACTCCCATATATGTTCTCGAGGCTTTAGACTCGATTCCTTGTGTCGTGTTTGTAAAGCCTGGACCAGATTACTGTGCCCGTGTTATCGCGATCACGTTCACCTTTTGAGCAACGGTCATCACTCTCATACTTAGCAACGAGTAGCCTACCAATTGAATCTGTTTCTATCCGGAGATACTTACGGAGATTGTCGAACTTAATCATTACGACTAGGGTAATGAACCTGCCATGAATGTCAAACAAATTTTCCATTAAGATTAAAAAACAAGGCTTTTATACACTAGTTATCGTCCCGATCTCGCTGTAGTATCCTTTATCATCTCGTGTAATGCGTCAACGGTGTCCATTTAAGATTACTCGAAGCATCACAGTTTTAGATTTCTGGGACCTATTTCATAGTTTTTAGCATATTCAACCTTGTATTTCTTAACAAACAGAAAATAAAAGCTTGATCTTAGTGAACCACTGGAATGATCCCTGGCGACAAGTAAAGGTAGGTAGTCCACTTTTCAGCCAACCTTAATGTATATGTCCGCTTCCTGATTATGTAACCCTAATATATCGCTCCTTCGATGTAGTATATTGATTCATGTGTTTCTTAGAAAGTTAATGCTGTACATAAAGCTTCGATTACCACTCAGAAATGCGCGACCTGAAAAGATCATAGAGCCCAGAAGATGCACGCGGAATATTTCTATTGCGTAAGTTTTGGCGAGTTGTTAATTCATGAACGTGGTGGCTCATTTGGGCTGCAACAATGCGCAGCCCAAAATATAATTTAGCAGCGTCACAAATGACACTTAACGGCTTACAGCGCTTGCAGTGGTGGAATTGAAATATATTCTATCCACATTGGCGCTAAATGGTCGGTGGATATGCGTTTTTCTTAATGTTATTAGCTTTTCCAGGTGCTTGTAATCCTAGAACCACTTAACGTCTTACTCGTGCAATTAGTTGG
Source organism: Plasmopara muralis (assembly GCA_003676415.1). NCBI lineage: Eukaryota > Oomycota > Peronosporomycetes > Peronosporales > Peronosporaceae > Plasmopara > Plasmopara muralis. The sequence goes on along the minus strand of RCHQ01000112.1, from coordinate 95,136 downwards.
CTTAGCCTAACTGCATCCTATAGATTTTTGGGAATACGATGTATGCTTACACGAAACAGCTTTTATCTTTTTCGTTGTCGCTTAAATATCATGGAGTACTTTCTCTTCAGAGACACGTTAGTGGTTTAAATGGGCCTCCACTTTCAACCTATTTTCTTATAACGAAAACGTCGTCAAAATATGCCTCAACGAACGGCGTATTTTTCGAAAGAGCTGTGTGATTGAACATGCAAAAGCCATCGAGGCGTTTGAAAGCCCTCATGGACTACCGAAGCATGCCCCTAGGTGCACCAGGGTCAATCGGCCTCCCTCACCCGAAGTTGATTATAGCCATCTTAAACTCAACTTCAGTGCACTGTTAAAATTACGCTAAGCAATGCATCCTTTCTTGACATAGGTGTGCTGGTACCGTTTCACTGTTCTGCTCGAGTAAGAATCTGTGCGATATGACTTCCGTGCAAAGTATGCAAAGTTCTTACTTGTGTGTATGCGAAAAAGGAGGACAGTCCAGAGAATCTTCGCTTTTGGAGGTTATGACTTGTATTAACAGGGTGAGCGCACAAAATTGAGTGCCTCCCTTATACAATATACTATTTGCTGTTTGCCTGTCTTGCCTATACAGACCGGTAGATATACCGGTAAGGATCAACCCCTTTTGACGAGCTTACAAAGCATCAATATACAGATGGACGAGTTCGAGTCCATGGACCGTTTACACCTGCCTCCGGCGCCGCACTCGTTCTGGGATTTCGTGAATATTTTAGCGCCTGTGATTAAGTACTATGTAGCTTTGCTGATTATTTTCATGGGCGCACGCTGGTTCAATCGACAGCTCGTCGACGAGGCAAAGGCGCAGGAGCTGGAGCGGCAACAGCAGCGGCCTACTCTATCACCCGAGTTGACCATTGCGAGCTCTGAAGACGATGAAGAGGAAGAGACTGAGGAGCTTGTGACCAGTGGGAACCGTCTAGTGCCAATGGTGGACAAGGAACGGAAGAAAGAGAAGAAGGAAAAGCGAAACGCGACCAAGGACTTGTTCGATGGTCTTCGCAAGGTGGAACAGGAGTTGCGCGACAAGAAGAACAAGGAAAGCGAGGAAGATAAAGTGAGCTGGAACGAACTGCACTCGAGTATGCTAAAACGCTACAAAGATAAGTATCCCAACCACGGCCCGCGCGTCGCAAACCCCGAAACGGATCGCTACGACGAAGAGTTCAACGAGCTGCTGCGGAAGAACAACATCAACCCAAATGATCTAAAGAGTCAAGGCGTTGCAACGACAGAATCACCGTGACTTGCGTATATCCACTTGACGTAATTATATCAAAAAGTGACTCGAATCGAATGCGTTTGGTCCATTCTTTTGCTTCTAAACGCTTCGCCGTCATCGTCCACATCAAGCTCGAGCGAGTCGAGTGCGTCGCCACTATTGTCAACTTGATCCTCGTCATCATGCAAAAACTTTGTTTTCTTGTTTGTCTTTCCCAAATTAGTACCGTTCGCCGAGATATTACCAATCGGGCAGTCACGCGCCAAGTGTTCAATACTTTTGCAAAGCTTGCAGCAACCGCCTTTCGGGTACACCCCCATCTTGTTCTGTGGGCACTTGCTGCTGAGGTGGCCTTGCTGATTACATACAAAGCAAGTGGCAAAAGTTGCACCACCATTTGTCATCGGTTTGGAGCAATCGCGCAATGCGTGGCCATTGTCACCGCAATTATAGCAGGACGCGGCCGGTTGCTGGGACTGCCCGCCAAAACCTCCCTTGCCATTTTGTGGACAATCGTGCGATGTGTGCCCACGACGGCGGCATTGAAAGCACGTCTTGTTGATATTGCCAGCCGCACGATTCGGGCAGCCTTGCTTGCGATGCGACGTCTCCCCGCACAGCCAACAGCCGTCCTCACCATTCTTGCCGTTGCACTGCGCCTCATGGCGCTTCGCGCGAATCTTGGCCACAATTTCAGCCTTCTTCTCGCGGCGCGCCTGGTGCTTCAAAGTCTTAAACTGCTTTGCCTTGGACTTTTTAGCCTTGCGCAGCTCCCGCCGCCTCTGCAAAACTTGTCGACGCTCCTCGGATTGCTCTTCTGTCATGCCTTTCGCAATGCAATAAGTGTTGGTTGGCAATAAAACAATCTGAAATTTTACAATAATTGGCCATTCTAATTTAAGGGTCTACTATCTCGTGTGAAATGCACAATATTTTGACAGTAAGGCGAAGACGCTCTGCAGTCCTCTCGCCCAGCTTATCGTAGTACAACAAATAAGAGACAGTACAAGCGTCGACACGTTTTAATGTGGTCGTTGAAGTCGTGCAAAATGCAGAATAACGCTTACATCGTCACCAAACAGCTCCTTCGAGCGGCATAGGCCTTTACATTTACTGCTGCGTCCGGCTAGAAGCAGAAAAAAGCAGCCCTAGGGAATTTACAAGTCACAGAGCCTGGGTGGATACTGCGTGTGCAAGGGTGTGTAAGGCGAGTGAAAAACTTGAATAATATCAATGTATAAAGAAGTGGCTTGATACGGAGTTTTATCTCGAAAGCTCGTTCTTTACTTAACATTTTTTCAACTTGTAGCTACAGCGGCGTTCAAATTTCGAACCTTTGTGCATGGCGTAAATATGTCTCAAGTATTCCTAGTTGCCTCTCCCATTTGAAGGACTCGAGGCGCGCGCGTAAATGTAGTTTTTAATATAGTGTTACAGGAGCGGTGATACTTGTACATTTATGCTGCGCCGTATTGCGTTCAACCATCTTCCTCGGGGCTCATTTTAGTGTTATAGTAGTCGATGTTCTAGATTAATACTCTTCATACATACATTTTACAAGGTTTGCACCGTTTGCTAAGCACGCTACTCAATGGCAAAGAGGATCTGGTTGAGTGCATGAAGAAAAATTCTATCAAAGTACGAATCGACGACTTTGTTCAAAACACCTGCTGTAACAAGTGTGTCGAGGAGTTTGTCGAGGCATTCAAAGCCATGCAGATCTACCTTCTCAGTTAGATGCAAATTTCCCAACCACACAAAATTGCTCACAGTAGCAGACCGCAATTTGGTCTGTTGAAATGCAATTTCTACGGTGCTCAATAGTAATAGACCTAAGGCGAGTCGGGTGTAGTCGAGTTGGGGGACGTAGCTAACCCAGTAGATAAATGTGCAAATGTTTATTTGCAGACTTAGCAATACGAAAACAGGTATTTCCTTGAATATTAATCATAATGGTGTAGTTTAATAAGTAAAGTTTTTATCTTGAGAAGATTAAGGCATGAAAAAGTCTGCGTGCTGATGCAACGCAACAAGAAGTGATGAGTGCTTGATTCTGTGAAATGCTTCTTTAGCTGAAGCAACTATGAGACCGCTAAAAAAGTATGCATGATTTCTTAATGTATCAGGCATGGCTAGCAGATCCATCTATCAATTTACATTTTAGGAGCTGGCACAGAAATTTCTTGCTGTCCCTTTTAGCGCGGGTCGTCTTGGACTCAAATTGCTTTCGAACACAGTAAGTAACCTACAAACGCCCAATGAAGATCATAGCTAAAGTAATAAATGCATTTTCTATAATACAAAGTAAGAGGACGCAGAAAAAAGAAGGGATTCAGAGAGCGTGGAATGAAGAGCGAACACGTATCAGAAGTTGTTCTTTAAGACGACAGAGCATTGCTGATACCAATGTATAAAGCTTAACAATGCATACCTTAGTTTTTTTAGTAGCTGCATCGATTAGGGTAATTTTGATCTAAGTTAGAATTAAGAGGTCACAAAGTTCACCTTTCTTGGAACGAACGTTTTACATCGTATTCGGGAGTCAAAATGAGCAATTTGTTCTGTGTTCTCACGATTTTTTAATGTAAACCAAAGCTGAAAACTTTAATCCAAGGAATAATCAAATTTTGAACTGAACATACTGCCTGACTCCGAGAGTTGCCATTGGTCTTAATGCTCAATACCTAACATTCCCCTGACATTTTGGCATTCGAGCTGATCACCAATGGGGTAAATATCCTGCATAGCGACTTTTACTAATATGCTTTTAGCAGTGGTATATCACTTTTCTGTTAGCTTCTCTGTACCTCTCTATAAGTGTTATAGATTTCATTGACCCAACATGTAACTACCAACTCGTGGGATGTACACTGGGTTTGTGTAGCCACACTATACCGTGTCTTTTTTTAAACGAAGCTCCATGTGAGTTTAACATGAAGTTATATAAACTACGCTTCCATTTCTCTCGCTGATTTGTCTTTGCTTCATACAATTAATTCAGTGTTTCGCACCAGGTCTACAAAATGTCGTGACCGAATCGCACATAGAGCAGCAAGGGTCATCTTTAGATAATTTAAAGCTAAATAATCGATTGCAGCTGCCGATATAGTGTATTTTATTATCAAAGGTTGGCTCGAGGACATGCTAAATTATACTATACATTTCTACGAGTAAACTTTCAGGCTTTTGTTCAACAAAATTTTGCTTTATATACGCAATTTTTAGTACTTTACACGCTGATCGAGGAAACCGCGTTGCGGAATCGTTCGTGATTCGTTCTGGTGTAAATAGTTGCACGGGTTAATTGCTAGAAGTACTTTCTCACATTATCGATTGTCCATTGCTTCACTAGTTGAGCTAGTCGCTTTTAATTACTTCGGCAAAGATGAGTTGGACTTAGTCAGACTTGCATTTCGTAGTGCAGACATGTCGGGCTACGTGTGATCTATAGCAATCTGCAGCTTATACTGTTCCAAATAAAAAACAGACGTAAAGAGACCTGAACTCACGCTTTTCTTTTGATAATAAATGAGAATTCCCTAGATTGGATGCGAGTACGCTACTGGCACGAACACCGAAATTAGTTAGTCGATATGATAGCCGTTAATATGTCAGAAAGTGATGTTTATATTGGCTCAACGTAGCACGTAAACTCTAAAGCGGCGCTCGCTTGACCCAGCGCTGTCCGCATGGGATGATTGACATGATTGTTGATAAGACATAGCAGCATGACTAAGTCCAACTACTACGCAAGAAGCGGCCCGTAGACCCCTTTGTGTTGTAGAATATGATCCACTAAGCGGTAATTGTACGACAAAGCGCTCGCTATATGCCATAAATGGCATGACTGGCTTTCGGCTAAATCTGTATGGATGAGGTCCGACGACTGTCCGCGAAGAGTAAGTATATCACTGTGCAGTGCGCATGTCGTAAATAGTGTGATGGCTTTCAGCTAAGGTATTGAAGGTGAAAATTTGTCGGTGCACTTGAATAAGCACGAAACCTAGTTTGCAACGCTCTTCATGATCGGTAATGACAGCAGATTATACCAGATAGAACTGTTTAAAAGTGAAGGCTTTGAGGGCGAGACACAAATGAGGCACGTAGAGCAGCACACAACTCACAGAACAAAGTTATTCACGAGCAGCAATCGCTGAATGTCTAATTTGCCATTGCCGGTGTCCAAGTTGAGATTTAAAATACTACCCTACCGATGCACGTGGAACGGAACATAATCCTCTAAGCAAAGGCGAGACTCTTATAAACACACCGGACGTCAATGTAGATGTCGATGCGTCGATGCACCATTGTGTCGACACAAAGTTTCTCTCCGAAATGTTTTTTTTATATAAAGAGCTGTGACACATTGACCTAATTGAGTACATTGTCTCCGGCTGTGAATCTTAAAAAAGATACAGTCAAAGAAAAAGAAACTTACTACCTACTCCGTCAGTATATGTCATATTTGAGCTAAACGAGATGTTCGCGGCATAGCTTGGAATGGCTAACTAAAAAAAATCTTATAGTGCGCAAAGTATATCTTCGATTCCAAAAAAATATCTTGAAAGAAAGTCAAAACATGGTTTCACGAAACTCATGCCACCAGACAGATATGTATAAAAGAGTCTGCATGCTGCTATTTCCTTGGCACGGACGGTGTGTCCTGCTCAAAAGGACCAAGGTGGGATAGATGTTTAATGTACAGTGTGCTTACTTTAGCTGACGGGTATGATTAAGAAGTCATGCAAAATAACCACACCCCATTGACCATTTTGTAGGTATGCTCTAGCGCTCAATATTCTGGTGACGCAAGATTAAGGCCTCACAGGGCGTTTGGTAAGATGGTCTTTGATGACACTTTTGTCTACAGTACGGGAGTACAGACGTAAAAGGCCCCATTTCCCACTTACCAATAGTACCGGAGTCAATGCTCGAAAAAAACATTACGCTAGTGCAATTGAGTGCATCTTCTCAAAGTGCGTTTTCGTAAAGCATGACCGTTGAGTAGGTATGACTAAGGTCAAGGGAAATGTTGACTGACCGGTTCTATTGAATCAAACGGGCTTATTGAGCCAATTACGTAGAGATGGTTAGGCCACTTTCCTAGGGATCGGATTGAATTTGGAACTTTAACTCTTAGAAAAGCTTGACAAATTTATGAAGCCTGCTACAGATGTCAGTACTTGTCTTACCATTCCCGATTAAAACGCTCGAAGTCGTCGGTGTCGACTCAAATATTTCCATCGGTATTGCAATGCTTAAAGCAGGCGACAAGGAGCGAGAGTTTCTGATTGATAAAGCTCAAGAATCCCAAAAATGGCTTTTCTTTCCATGACGAAGAGCTAATAGCGATGATGTATACTCCCATCTGGTTTGGCTGCTGAGCTGCTAAGCTTATTGCAATCATATACAACTCAACTCGATCGGCTTTTGAACAGAGAAAGTCGATGACAAATGCGAAGACTCCGACTCCCGCACTATACCATTCCTCCCTTTCTAGTGAAGATGACGTTAATAAGCTCACACTACTCTCGTGGCAGTGTCGAATACCTTGTAGCATAATACTTTGTACCTGAAATGAGGTCTATTTGCATAATCGCTCACCAGGTGAAAAATTGTTGTTGACTTTTCTAACAACAAGTTTAAGAATTTCTTTGGTACAGAACAACTCAGATCGATAAAACTTTTCAGGATCTCTGAGCGGAGGTGAAGCGAACGCTGCCTACAAAGCCGATCCAAGACTTTTTTCGGAGGATGGGTCTAGATACTTCCAGTCTACAAACACTACCTCTGATCAATTTCCGGCTTAATCTAGCAAAACGTTTGATACCTTCAATTTTTCAGGAGTTCAGTGCATCTGACATCTTAAATTGTGCCCCCGATAAGAGCACCACTATCGTGACCCAACGACCAGCTTAACTGTCAATAATTTCAGTTACCAAGATCTTTCTTACCCAAAGATTAATGTTGTACTTGTGTTGTCTCGCGGACCTTTGTTTCCTAATTTGCTACTGGTGCTTAATGACTACCAAAAACATTATATTTTCCTACTGTGTCAAGCGAACGCATGTTGTTTGCTAAGGGGGCCCTGTTACCCGTGTGGTTGGCACTATGATACGAACAAGTGAAACAATGTTACCCACAATTAAACGCTATCTACAGCATCTCCGGCAGCAAATGCTGCTAGCAAACTTGGCTACATTTAAAACAAAGTCGTTGCGTCTTCCTTTCGGGAAGGTATTTGTACCTTGGATGCTTTCTAATTTGACCGTGAGCCTACAATTGGCCAGAAATAGTTAAAAAAAAAGAAGAAAGCTCGATAACATGACTTTTGAGCTCTATTCAATTGATCAAGTGTCCGTCAAATATGGCTTTGATTTGCTAATTGATCCAGATCTCGTGCTTTTTTAACCACCAAGGCTCAGGATCAAGTCACGCTTGTGAATGTTGTGATGTTGGCATTCTCAAAATTCACAGCCATTTCTATTTTGAACTAAAGAGCGTTCAAAACTGTTCCTTTAGCCTAATAATTCGAAACACATGTTTGATGCTCACCCCTAGAGCATTCGTAGACCTTTTCTGGCTGAGAGTACATTAGTCGGCGCGCAAATTATCTTATCGCGTTGGAGTTTACCAAAACGTATAGTAAAGTTTTAAGTCTACTTACACTTGTATGTGCAACAACTAGTGGATCTTCAATTGAGAGCCGTCAAGCTCTCGAGGGCTGAACTTCCATAGCGTGTATCAATCACACACTTGCCATGATAAATTAGATCCCTCCTAGTGGATTTCCGCCCTTACTGGTGACTAACATTCTTCTGACAGCGGTCGCTCAAAAGCCCTTGGTCAAGACGAAATTGTACTCTTTAGCCTACTGTGGGATAGACATGGATCATGTGTTTCAATTTATCGTGGCCAAAGCAGCGGATGTTCTTTTGCTCCACAACACTTAGTTTACTAGGATTGGCCTCAAATTCGCACACCATTACGATGGGTTATAGAGCGGCAATGGCATTTAAGAGCGGACCGCCTATCTGTTTGGGCTTGGGCATTGAGGAGTTGTATGCGGGGAGGACCTACACTTGAGCCGTCCAAAAATAGAGTTTCCATGATTTGTGCAAGCGTAAGGCCCCCAAAATCAAGATCATTAGCTCCCTTAGGTCATGCATAAATCCGATAACCTCATTCCTTTTTAAATTGCAGGCAAGGAAGGAAGCATGAAAGCTGGGGAATTCTAATCTGAAAAACTTCTGCCTTAAGATATCCCTTCGTATGCTTCAGCGACATACCATTCCGGGAAAGATGATTCACGAGGCCAATGCTCAGCTTTTAATCTAGTCTCCTATAATCCAAAAGAAAACGCACTACGTTTCATTTTCTTCAAAGGTAAAGACAATTAGCTTCAGCGACTTGGACCTTAAAGTAGGCGATATAGCCATTGCATGAACTGTACTCGTGAAGTTTTTCTATCGTAATGCGTATCAGTTGTTTGTAACAAAAAACGCTGCAACTCTTTGAGCCCAATCTTCGGTCCCGGTTCTGATTCCCGGTGGGGCCCCATCCATGCATAACTTGCTCTATTACACAGCTTTGCATGCCTAGCCAGCTTAGCTGCTACAGAGTCCTCACTACCTGTTGAAGGCTCATGAAGACCAATCCTAAATACGCGCTCGGCGACTTTTGCACAAATCACAATTTCGAAGTATATGGTCTTCAAGGGATCAAATAAAAAGGATACGCACCCCTTAGCAAATGCTATCGCTTCGCCACCTCCGGACTTCCCACTCTACCATTCCCTCTGTGCACCATGTCTGGTCGATCGCCAACATGTCGACTTGCACACTGTTTGAGCGCTTCGAGCGCAGCGTCGCGCTAGGCAAAACGTTGCCCCCACTCTCGGACAATGCGACCAAACTCCAGATGTATGCACTATATAAACAGGCAAATGTGGGCCCAAATACCACGTCGAGGCCAAATCTACTCGACTTTGTAGGTCGAGCCAAGTGGGATGCTTGGGCCAAGCTTGGCGACATGACGCAGGACGATGCTAAATTAAAGTACATGGCCATTATTGATGAGATGGTGGCCATGGACGGGGACCAAGGCCAGCCAAACGAAGCTCCTACCGACGCGACAGATCTTCTCGTCGAGATCTCGTGAGCTCTACCTTTTCTTTGGATCCAATGTCCTCGATTGAGCCTACCAGCTGATTGCTATGTCTTATTGTATTGTTGCCACGCCAGCGATGCGGGACTGCTAACAATCCAGTTAACTCGACCGACAAAGCTCAACGCGTTGACTATCGGCATGTACGAAAGCATCGCCACTGCGCTCGAACGTTCCAAGTCGCAAGATACCGTCAAGGCTGTTCTGTTGAAAAGCTCGGGGGCGTATTTTTCCAGTGGCAACGATCTGAGCGTCTTTACGTCCAACCCGGACGGTCTTTCCCCACAGGACTTGGCGGACAAAGGCGCTGGTATCCTCGAACACTTTATCAACGCGTTCATCACGTACCCCAAGCCGCTTGTTGCCGCCGTCCAAGGACCTGCCGTGGGCATTGCAACGACCATGTTAGGCCTGTGTGACCTCGTTTACGTCAAGGAGACGGCAACGTTCCACACGCCGTTCACGTCTCTGGGTCAAACGCCCGAAGCGTGCTCGTCGCTTCTCTTTCCACGTCTCATGGGCCCCGCGCGTGCAAACGCCATGCTCTTACTGGGTGAAAAGTTCAGTGCTCAGGATGCGGTAAACACGGGGTTGGCAACTGCAGTCTTTGGGGCCGCGGACTTTGATACACAAGTACAGGCCAAGGTGGAGCTGTTGCTGTCGCGATATCCAACGGCCATTCAGCGCTCCAAGGCACTCCTACACTCTCGTGCAACCGTCAAAGAATTGCAAGAGATCAACCACGTCGAGTGTCAGACGCTCAAGGAACTGTGGGTTGGACCCGAGTGCATGGATGCTACTTTAAAATTTCAAGCTCGCAAAAAGTAGACAATATATTGCACAAAGCAAGTCTTCAATGTCATGTGTTGCTTCCGACCTCAACTTGTACTGTGCAGTAGTTACTGCGCTTCACGACGCTGTAGGCAAAGTATCGTCCGCTTAATAACGCTCAGATCAAAAAAGGTATCTTTTTTCAAAATCAATTTTGATTATGCACTGTATTAATGGAAAAGTAGGAATAATTGATACGCTATGGAGATGAATTGATGTTTTAATGGAGCCTCAAACCATTTATCTTTTTAAACTTGATTGAATGACGAAATGCTTATTGCAGAATAATTTGAAAAGTCCCGGACCCAGTTTCGCCTAATTACCTACCACCACACCTTTGATGCCATGCAATTTCCCACAGTCATTTGGATCCCATTAGTCAGCTGCATCCACGCAACAATCAATGGCAGCACACTTCAATGACAGCTGATGTGCGTGCTGTCCGACTTCCACCTGCTCCACCATTTGCCGGGGCTGCAAGTCGATATTTTCCCCCTCTAAGTCATTTAAAAATTGTGTTTGCGCTTAAACATGTCGCCGCTTTCGCATGTCAGCACTTAACAATAGCTTTCGATACACAAATGTCCTACCCTGCTTTGACAGATCCATTTAGTGAGGCTCAAAAACGTACAAAGTTGCAAGTGGGGACATGGTTGTGCGATATCGCGCAGTTCGATTTCCACTTCGTACAAGCAAAAAATCGCTATCATCATAGACGGGATCAAATATTTCGATACATTTCTTGGCTACGGATGTAAATCGAAGTCTGAGCGATTTAAAGAAAATCGACGCTGTCAAATTGCAATTATCAAGAAAACAACACGATTACCTGCAAATCTTGTGGGTCCATCATCTCCTGGATGTGTTTAGATTGACATATTTACCTCTGAAATGTAATGAAATAAAACCGGTTTAATTATCAGTACCGAAAGTATATAAAATCATCCGTGCATAGAGCGTAAACTCATAAAGGGCTGGATATATGGTGCGTAAGAAGTCAACGCTACACATATCGTATCTTCATCCTATCTATAATTTTTCGTTTACCCTCAGTAACTAAGGAAGCGACCATGTCCATTCCGGTAACATTTGGAAGACATCAGGTTGCCAACAATGTAAATGCCACTAGGGCACTATGGGTCACTTTTTTTCAAAGCTCCTCTCAAGGGGATGCCAAGTTTCACCTGCTAAAAACAACGGCATGTGATATCTAAGTAAATACTTTAAAAAGCTCAAGTTTTTTTTTTACCAAAACAAGCAGCTGGTGCTTTAGTGGCGTAAAGCATTTCTTGGCTCATACAGACATCGATTTGATAAAGCCAAAGACGTACGTCAGTCCAGAGCTGGACCAAGTGATCGACCCAACCAAATTTTATCATTTTTGAAAGCGATCAAACATCAAAAATAGAAGGATGCCTACCTGCAGGCAAAAAAATGTCCTGCTTGTGCGTTAATGATCGTTGTGATCATCAAGAAAAGGTCGTCCGAACGCTTAACAGAACAGCCTTTCATCCGAACCTGTAAGGTTACTGCTTGGTGAGAAAGCTCTTTGGTCTACATATTAAACCCGATGGCATAAGTGTATGACTAGTTAATAGTTTTTAACAGAATGCTTGTCCTATTTGTGAGACACCAACGTCCAGAAGAGCATGCTTCCAACCTTAACGATTATTGATGATATAAAACTTCTCGTAAGCATCGTGTACATGTTATATCGTTGCACTTTAACGCAACTACCGACACAGCATTTATAGCAAAGATTTTAGGCAAATACGGCTTTATTTGTAGTACCCATTACAAATAACAAGCCTCGATAGCTCTTGAAAAAATATGAAGCTTTGAATACACTTGTTTGCGTTGGTGACGTCGGCTTTCTAGGCAAAGCCCTGCCGGAGCCGAAGTCGCTTACATAAGATAATACAAATGCCGAGCACCCCTACCTCACCGGCAAAAGAGCGTCCATCTTGGTCGCTTCACATATAAAAGATGTTAGGCGAATCCCGCCTCGGCTTTTGTAAACTCTATCAAAGCAGTATTTTAACTTGGCCAGGAGAGCACGAAAGCGTTTGTGCTAGGCAACACGGAGGAATGGCTACGACAAAAGAAGAGCCATACTTTGATTCTGAGCACCGAGTGCTGAAAATGTTTGTTTGGGGGAAGTAAGTCGAGTAATTTCTTTGCCTAGCGATGGGGCCTTGTGGCTAAGGGCTAATAAATGGTTCATTGAGGTTTAAAATTTTCGGAGCTGCGGTACCTAGTGCATGTCTTTTCAAAGACAACCACGTCCACTGGTGCTACAATTCGTCAGCTCTTGAGAATCTTCCGTCACATACCAACCGAGAGTGAAATCTAAGCAAAGGGCACATAGTGCTCCACGTTACGCTCAAATATCATCCATTCCCAGATCATCAATTAAAAAGCAGGCAAGCCCCCCCCGCACGCTTAGGATCTCTCGTTGCCACGATTAGAACCTTTTTTTTGCGAAGTCGAGGAAAAGTTCTCACTTCGAAAATACTTAAAGGCTTGCATTTCTACTTTGGCAAGACTCCACATACCGTTCTGCTCATGGTTAATACCATTCTCGGCTAGATCGCTATTTCAGCCGCTACGGCTGGAGGCGGTAGTACCATAAGCTGGGCTTGTTTCAAAATTTGTGCAGATTGCAACAAAAGCAATGCTCGAGACAGCAAATATTGTGGACTGTGCTCGAGAGCATGTGTAGATGTGAGATACGGGCTTTGGATTGCTAGGCTCGAGCCTGTGCCCAGTATGCAAGGTGGTCTCTTCGGTTGACTTCACTTGGTGGTGCTCGCGTCAGGCTCTAGAGTAGTCGGTAAGGGGAGCACTCGTCTACTTCATCTTCTGAGATTGAGATTGACGGGTCATAGTCAGCATCAGCGTTTCGATCTACAGTAGTATCTAGTGCATTTTGCAAGCTCCACCACGGCCTTTCTTATGGATATTCCAAATATTGCTTGACTTGTGTCACACGATGCATTTTGCAAGCTTCACCTCGGCCTTTCTTATGGATCTTTCAAATATTGCTTGACTTGTGTCACACGATGTGTAACTTCTTCAGCTAGTCCGACATACGTGCATATAAGCTAAACATTTCCTGAGTCTATACAAGTTAAACCCCCTCTTTGTTACAATCGGTTAATTTGTCATCACCTTTGTCGCTTGTTAATTCACGCGGGGTCGACTTTTTTAGACAAAAGATGATGTCAGCTACTCATGCTAGAAGTTGACATGATCACGGTCCGCTCTCAGAATGGCCTGCAATAGGGTGGCTATATATCGTATCGCGTGCGCAAGATGGCATATGCGTAGTGATGCTAAAGGCTATGAAAGATGATAAATGCAAAAGATTGTCGGCGCAATTGAATGCAAAGATACATCGGTTTTCGAATGGAAGACGGGCTGCTTAGTCAGGATTGAGAGAAAAGGTATGGTTAAGTAAGAGAACAAATTGTATAGGTGTGTTATCATGTATGAGCGCACATACAAATTGTAAGTTTGAATTTCCGAGTGCGACTGCATCCGGTGCCAAAACGCTGACGGCGGTCCATTTATAGGATATTTATGCTTGGCCTGCCAAAGGACGTACATGTATTATGATCTTCGCTAGCTATTACGCGAAACAACTCATTTCGCAGCTTCGATAAATATTACGATATATTCATGCGCTGATTCGACTCGCAGAGTCACACTTTCTCGATCGAGATCTTTCTAGAATACAAACGTAGGTCGTGACGAGATTGCTTAGTATTTTAGGTGATAGTGAAAGCTGACATTTTGTAATACCCAGCATGTACCGCGAGACCTTACAACCTTTTCCCGTGTCTGGCTAAAGCAGAATGCAAACAAAGCGTCGTCGTGTTGTGGTGTTTGTTCTTTACAAACACTCCATCCTTATATATGCTTTACGTTTCTAAGGCCTTGGCTCACAACGATTGACTTTGAAAGTCCATAATGTTTTGCGATACATTCGGGAACAGCGCTGCTATTTCGACAATGTCAGTCGTGACCGGCACTACCACCATATGAGCCATTTTGAGAAATCGGTCGGCATGATTTCATTGATAAGAAGATCTCTGTACAGATTACGTTATGGGAACGTCCGAGTAAGCACTCTCAGAACTGCAGCGCTAGGGCCGTCACTTACAAGTCGTCCAATGGTTAAAAAATTACGTTACTAATCGGGATCTACTTCCAGCGGCAAAATGTACCTTTTAAAGTAATAAAAAGCAAATATGTCGTCGCTACAAAACTAATAATCGAAAAAGTACTAATACCTTTTCTTGTCGCGCTATAAGAATATATTGGCCATATGTAGCTATTATATTATTTTTCCCCGCATCAGACATTTTGTCCCCGTTGGTTAACAGTAAGACCATAGCTATAATTATCTATTCTAATTTATAGAGCAACTCCCTTAATCGCTGGTCTTTTTGTGTTTTAAAATGGAACAGACGTGGCAACACGCCTCTGCATTTCAGGACGGACCTGTATCCCGCAATGCTAACGACAGATCATCAATCAGCGTTTCTCCTACTTTTTGCTGCTTCCCCGTTCCGTAATAAGTTCGCGATCTTTTGGCTTTATTCGGGTAAGTCAGTTTCTCACTTCTTTATATCCAGTGCTAAATAAATTGAAACAGCTCGATAGTTCAGCACGCGACAATAATGCTGCGTTTGTGTCATCGTATGTCACTGAACCGAACATGTGATTTGCGTAAGCAGAACGAGAAAAAGCAAACGGGGGCATAGAAAAGCTGTAAATATTTTTGATACCATGCCATTAAAGTAGGGAAATAAAACCACTAAAACCACCAAAGAATCCGGGTCGCTAAAAGAGATAATCCAGCGTGTTGCTAATACCAGCAGCCACTCTACCTAGGGTTGCACTTGTTTTAAAAAAACAAAAAGTACCACCAGTCTGAGCATTTTAATACCATCGACCATCGGATCGAACACTATTTATTCTCTGTCAGCAACCAGCCGTCAATGGATTCTCCACGTACTTGTGTTTGCTGCCTGGCTGCTTCCGTTGCAGTCGTGTAGGGAGTCACGGTTCTATCTAGGAACCGTGGCCGTAAACAACTCAAACAGCACTTCTCCTTTGGCTTGAATAATCGAACTAGCACCTCAGTGGAAGGGTGGATTGGCACGAAAGCATAGAAAGGGTCACGACCCTCTCGTGCAAAAAACAAATAAAACAGTGCTTGACAATGAAAAAGTGCTGTGCTAGTCTATTGCTTCCAATGCCCTCGCTAACTTGCGTTTGAGGCTTTGGTCACCTTTGTGAACCTTGTCTTTGCTTTTACGCACAACTAACAAATCTCGTGATGTTACCTAAATAAATGAAAACTTAAGTTTACCAAGTCGATTCTAAAAACGAGATGTACTCATCAACACACACGGATCAATCGTCGCTTCCTTTTAGTCGCGACGCTGGCCTTTACACTTGGAGCTTGGGGCCGGGACAGGGGTCATCTCGGGTGAGCCTCCCTCCTTTTTGTCATCGCCCCCCTCCTTCTTGGAACCGTCCCCCCCCTCCTTTTTGTCATTGCCCCCTTCCTTTTTGTCGTCGCCTCCCTCCTTTTTAGAACCGCTCCCATCCTTTTGGCCCCCCTCTGGAGTCTGCTGCGTAGGGTCTTCCTGCTGCGTAGGGTCTTCCTGCTGCGTGGGGTCGTCGCCCCCTTTTCCGCCACCTGTCCCAGGCCCTGTCAATGGAATACAATTCTTGTAAGCCTGCCACAAGGCTTTCTTGTCAAGACGCTGGAGGCCAAGCCAATAGAAGCGAAACAAGCAGCCCCCTGCTGCGCATGACGAGTAGTCGACGGGCTTGAAAACCGTAATGGTCTCTTGCGTCCCATCCCCGTAAGCCGATTGGCAATCGTCGTTCTGGAGGACCATCTTGTCATCGAGCCAGATCTCGCACGGCCCCGCGTGCACGATCCCGCGAGAAAAGGTGGCAGCTCCATTGGAGGGCGGATCCACCGGGGTCCCCTTGGGATCGGTAAACCCGCACTCGTCACCAAACACGGGATTCCCATCCATGAGCGTGCGAATGTCTTTGAAGTCATTCTTGGGTGCGAGCTCCTTGAACGTAGCCAGTAGGCCCTCGTCACCTTTTGATTCATCCCACGCACCTTCCCATAGAGGCTTAATCTCGACGACCCATTCACTAGTCTCCTTTTCCTTCCACGTAGGAGCGGGCTCGGCAACGAACCCGTGGGCGTCTGCATCCTTGACGGTATTGGCCACGACGGCGAGTAGAGCGAGGACGGAGGTTGTAGACACCATGTTGTAGCACACCTAAACGTGGTAGTAGGCGAATCAAGTTCCGTTGAAATGCGAGGCGGCAAGTTGAAAAGTGATTGTACTATAAGGCCACGGGCAAATCGCGACGGTGGACGATCGTGACGTGATTACTGTGTAGAGACGTAAAAAGTGAGGTCCTGCGCTCTCTAATGAGCAGCGCAACCCGCAATGGACAAGACAACACCTTCTTCGGAAGGGGCAATGTAAAGTTTGGATGGTTTTGTCAACATCGCTTTATTTGTGGATTTTACCAAAAACATGGACGTGAACTAGGCTTTTACTTTTTTTTCCGACTCCAGCAAGATATGTGGGCTAAAAAGGGAGTTAGCATATTTTTACGCTGCTTGCTTTTAAGCCGAATGGACGTTTGAAAAGACAGAGGTGGATCAACTTCACCTGAAGTGTTCGACCTACCATCTTGATTCTTCGATAGGTCACATTAATCACAAAACAACGAAACAGATCCCTTTAGAGTATAAGTTGTGAATATTTGTACTGGCAAAATTGTAATTTTACAATGCGGATCATAGGTACATGAATAATTGTCGTTTAGACAAATCGAAGTTTTTTTGCGATTAATTTAGCTAGTTAATACATACTATGATCGGTCAATATATTGCACGCTTTTATTGATTATGCAAAAGAGATAAAAGTTGCGCTGGAAGAGGGCTATACCTGGGTTTAGGTCAAAACCACGAAAATTCTCGAGTAACAGAAGAGGTGATTTAATGTTCGTGGCATTGTGTTGGGTTTTTATACAAAAAAATGTGCTACCAGTCTTTACATCAATCATCGTATAAAATTATGCTAGTGTCTAGGGATTTGTATCTCACCTCGTACGCTTTTACTCGTTGTCAATTCGTATTTCCTGCAACTTTTCTCCTCGTTTTTAATGCCCCTTCGTCTCTGCAGCGAGCTGTCACTGTATTTTACAATGTCTTTCTTCGCTCGAATCAATCCTTGATACTTCTTACGACCGAGCTGTGGTGATATAAGCCCATTTTCGAGGTAATTATGACACTAAGTCAAAGATTAAGTGCATCTTTACTTTCCCGGTGAAAGAACCGAACGATTACTATAGTATACTGCGATGATAAGCAACTTGCAAACGCCAATGATGCTGACATGGTTACAACACTTAGAGACGGTCTAAAGAAAAGAGATTTTAGTACATTTGCACACATACATTCTCTTCTTCGATCTTAAGTCTGGGATATTTTAGTCGACGCGGACCCTGATTATCCGCTAAAGGGCAAAGTGGGGCATGATTACCACCAATAGATTCCGATAGCACAGTGCAATTATTGTACGACACACGCACTGGCAGTCATCATTCTGCAGCACCATCTCATTGTCCACTTAAATCTCACACGGACCAGCGTGATCAATGCCTCGAGAGAATTCGGCGTCACCGGCGGTGGGTGGTACAGTGTTCACCGCATAGCGCAGTGTCTCCCTTCATTATCGTTCAAGTGTGCTTGACATTGCTTCATGCCTTCAGCTCCCTACAAGAACTTTCTCCCCTTTGTCTTCTTCCCATTTCACCGTTCCACTGAGATGCGCTTTCGACTATCCAAGGTCTAGTCTGACTTGGGCTAACGAATCATTTATATGGATGATCATGGGCCTGTGCATGACTGACAATTGTTGCCAGCGTTTTGATAGCAGCGACAAAAGACACTGTCGAAAGTAATTGCAGGGACAAAGTAGTAAGTTGTTGCACAAGATTGAGGAGCTAATTCACACCTGTGGCGAACGAAGCAAATCACTAGACATTGGCACAGTGGTACTAAATGTAACAAGTAGCACCTTGTTTCCTTTTCGGACACTAGTACATGTCTTCATTTGGGCCGGAAGTGGTGTCAGTTGACGACAAGCTGGATATTCTCTTAAAGTGGCTTGGAATCCTTTCGACAATTTGTCCTCCGACCTGTATATGCGCCTTATTAAATTTATTACTATAACGTCATGCAGCCAAAACAAGTCCCTTAAATGCCTCTTCTACAAGCCTAAGTACAAAATGGTTATAATTCGACAGTACACAATAATGTAATGGTGCCATATTGTAATTGAGAACTGTGTCGGACATTTATTGTACTGACTATAAATGTACCAGATTACATGTTGTGTATACCATTTACAGACATGGTATAACCCGATATAAAGCTCTCTTTGTGCCGAACTTGAGAATTTTGACGCTCAACAATCGATGGAACTGCGCATAAAAGGTTACCTATTGAGCGTAAGAGTAAGCACACAGCTCACTCGACACCGGGACGTGACAAGGCCACCAACGCGTGACAGCCCAAAGTATTGCTGCAATGACTACACGACGTATCTAGTTTTACTGTCATTGATTCATCGGACTTTTTTCTTTTGATGAATTGCCGCTATTCTAAACCAAAAGACCGACTTTTCTGTAGGCTTCCTCTTTTAGTCACGACGGTGGTCGTTGCATTTTGTACGACAGGGTGAGTTTCATCAGAAAAAGGTTTTTGTAAAGCGTCATTCCTTTTCCAAGGTCTGTTCGAGTCGTCACTCGATGGAGCCTCTTGCAACTGCTTCGTATCCACCAGCAGGGCTATTTAAGGGGACACAGTTATTGCTAACCTACCACATTGAGACGCTTGGGGGGCAAGCCAGTAGAAGAAAAGCTCGTTGCACATGACTGTCAACGGGCGTGAAAAGAGCGATAGCATTTTGCCACCTTCTAAAATGTGGACAAAAGTCTTTTACACCGTGGCTCAATCTCAACAACTTGAACGCTATTCTCCTTGCTCTTCCATGGATAGCAACGTAGCCGTGAACTTGTATGCAGTTGTTGATATTGGTAACGGCGGCTTCCGCGGTGAGATAAATGTTTCAAAAATCCTTTTACTTTGTGATCAGCGTGTCTGTAGTCCTAGTGAAGGTACATACAAGGCTGAAATTTAAAAGAGATCTCGTAGCAGCGCAAGCCGATGAAGAAGAATTATTAATGTTTAAACATTTTCCTGTGAAACTTTGGTAAAGGCGTCTATCCACAATATCGTACTCTTAATACTTCGAGTCGCAGGTCTAGCCTATACACACAATACAATATTGTATTGTTGCGTAAAACACAGAAATGAACTTAGCCACACTTTCGATTCGTTCCTGAGATTTGCTGAAAGTTTACATTTGATCAGAGCCGGCTACATTATGCTCGCTTACGAAACTTTAGACTTTTAATTTTACTCGAATTGACGAGCGTAAAGAAAAAAGAAAAGTATATCGCGACCAGTGCAGTGAGGCTTCAGCTCCACGCTGTGGCGGTGTACTGGGTTTTTATTTCCGCGCGCAACCGACATTTTCCTTTTTTTTCGTCATTAAGACTATGCGTCAAGAAAAGGTCAAAGTCAACTGCCAAATAGAACTCGAGGTTTGACCTTAATCCAACAATGAGATGTTCATAACAACAAATAGGATTTTATCACCTTATTTTAGTTATTATTCATGTATTTAAGACCCATATTGACCTAGTATCTGCAAGAAAAATCTAGATCAGTTGGCATACCCGCTAAAGTATTTTAATGGGATTAATAAGCATACGTCAATCAGCGAATACAACATGTATAACTTCGTGAGCATCCCTGCACATTACCCGCGACAATACTTGCGTCATGAGTTTCTTTGTTTCGCGTGGTAATTAGATCAGCTTGCTAGAAATATCTCGTCGTGTGTAATATCAAATATTAAAACTATACAAGCGCTATCACTTCTACAAGATTATCACCTGTACGCTTAGCCTGTTTTAGATTTTCATACATATTGCTATGTTTTCCGGCTCCATGAAGTTTATTTGTGGGCTTTGCTTGTGATCCAGTTTTCGCGGCCAAACGAGTGGTCTAGCCGAGGATGGTGATCGGAATGATTCAATTCGCTGCATAAGGTACCACCTTTGATAATGAAGACGAGAAAGCTCTCAGAGTAGAGGTAAGTCTCGCCGCGTATAACCTGAAAAGTAGAGAAACATCTGTATCCAAGCATCATGTGAAACTCTTCGCGCTCTTAGCTTAGACTGCAAATGGCGTCTGATACAAGCAGCACTATAGCTGGCGAGCTATTAAGCCGAGAGTACTGATTGTCTTTGCCAAGAGTGCCACAGCTCCAGAAATATCTAGGCCTTGTTTAACAAACTTGAGCCTTAGCCGCGCGATAGTCACTATTAGCAACCGATACTTCATATCACTCCTCTTGAAACTGAAGTTGTAGCACTCAGTGCCCACAATCAGATTCTGACACAGTTAATATCACGACAAGGCCTGCGTATCCCGGCGCCAACTCTCCTGTCCATGCCAGAATACGGCTTTAGTGAGATTACAAAAGTCGACGCGTGACGAGCCTCACAGTTTATGACTGTGAAGCGACAACGAAACATGTTCTTTATGCCGGTAGAGCTGACGTGCTCGGCGCTTATATATCATATAAGTGAGCAGATATTGCTTAAGCGGGCATCTGTCTAAGGAGCAAAAATCACCGACGCTAACAAGTCTATCCGCAGCTTAAAAATCTTTGAGAGCTATAGGAGCTTGTGGTTTGAGAAATATAACCAATCCATTATAGTGTATTTGCGTAAGAGTTGTGACGACCACATAAGTACACTACATTTAAGACGGTTTTCGTATCATCCGGACTGGCAAAGTTTTGAGTATGGCTTGAAGTGCTCTTTTGCCTTTTAAAGCCTCTCGAGTACGAAATTATCACTCATCTATTGCTCAGCATCAACAGCAGCACCATTCGCTCTCAGACCAACTTGAAATCGTTTTCTTTGAACAAGCCAGGGTCGCTTGTAGGCTCATCGCTTTTGCCTACGCTCGAAAGCGTTGATAACTAGGTAAGGACATTGATAATCGAAGACATTTCGACTTGTTCGGAAAGCGGCGCTACCGTTAAAGTAGACCTCGACTTTCTTATTTAATAAAATATTGTTGCTTGCGCCTTGCGTAAAGGAGCAAAATACCTAAGAACGTTTAAGATTGTTATAAGAGACGTTGGCGTGATTCTTTTTATGTTCGAGAACCGCATAAGCAAAGTGGCTTCGCAAGTGACTGTCTAGTTCTTAGCTCGGCCTTACAGATAAAAGAGTGCGAACGCCTCACGACCCTGAATTTCTGTGACCATGGCCACTCTAAATAGTCATATAAATGGTTTGTTATTTCGTCCGAAATGAAAACCTTAACTTTCACTACGCAGTAGGAACCCCAGAATCATTTAAAGTTGAGCTGCTTGGCCCTAGAGCGAAGATTAGTTCGTAGAGCTAAAATTCCGTGACACCTTCTAGCTGCTAAAAAGCAGTGGGGACTATGATTGTAGCCTTCTTCTCAAGCCCGTAAGCATTGATTATTCTTTTGAGCAGTCGAAATTGCGCGTCTAATGCATTAATCGATAAGTTCATAGCATTTGCTCGGGTTTAAGTAAACAACCCATTCGGGTTAGCGTACAATTGATTACAAAAACCTACTAGGTGAGGTGGGGACATTAAGCACCCTGCACAGAGAAGGCATATTGAAGATATGCGATCTTATATTCAACTTTTATTCACTATTTCCAGCTTTTGGAATACTTTTAATTTGTTTTATCCTGCCTCTTAGTGGCTCAGTTTTCATTTGCAAATATGGAAAGAGCTTTGTCTTTTTTTAGATGCTTTCGTAAACACCATGTCGTTCATACCAGTCTTTTGATGGATAGAATTTTGTCGTGCCCAACATCTTTTACATCTCCAAAATGAGGCAGTAAAGTCAGTGAAGTCTACTTCAAAATTGCATGCGTTACCAGTAAGACCTGAACATTATAATTAACAAGGTGTTATAGTAACTCGCGTGCTGGCAGGTATCGACAAACGCTAAACAATTCTATGCCCCGCGAGGTCAATTTCTAATTTAAAACACAAGGCTAGGATGTTTGCAGACTATAGACTCGGCGCATAATAAGCGACTACACACTCATGATGAGCGACGAATAAGTTACCCAGGGTAGAAAGCGCAGTACACGGGCATTTTGCTAGGTCTAATCGGTTTTGTCGTGGAATTTTGGTAGCTTATATTCCGACCGTCTTGCTCAAAGCTTTGCTTCGTACATCCATTGCATTGCTTCCAAGCCCTTTAATTAAGCAAGATTAGTATATATGCATCGCATTGTTTACATAAGTATGGACGGTGTGCTTCTTGTCTTTATGATTGGTTTTTGACTTTTTAAGTTGTAGTCGAGCTTAATTTTTGTTGCCTTTAAAGGACTAAGTCATACAAATCCAATGTTAGTTCCGTCAATTAACTAAATCTCTGCGGCTAGAATGACGCAATCAGGACCGGTGACCACGATGATTGCAAATCGACCTCAGACTACGCTTTCATTTTGATGATGGCCTGTACGCTGGTGAAGCAACAATTAGTCGAGTTTGGCACTAATAGAGAATGAGACGGATCACATTGTCTCAGTCTCTTCATTCAAGAAGGCAAGGGAGTACATCGTTTGCTGCGACGGTGGCCAATTAAGAAAGACCCGAGCTCACAACTCTTGCATACAATCAGTTGTGCATTAAAATGGCGAAAAATGTAGAGAACCATGGCGTTGGACTAAACATCATCACACCGACGATGAAGTCGGACGCAGTAAGGTGAAGCTTACGTATTGCAAAACTTCAGTGATGATGGTTGACAGTATGACCAAAGTGCTTTTGAGACTAGTCAGGACTGAAGCTTGAACATCTGTATAGAGAGAAATATGCTTCAAAGCGATCAACCTGTCGGAGCTTGCACTGCCATACATTTCACTACAGTACTCGTTTGAACATGTGAACATATGACGCGGAAGACTTACAGTACGTAAGGTGAATTAGTAAAATCAACGCCTACCAGGTATCCATGATGTTTCTCTCATTTAAAATCACGCATATTGTCAAGGGCCGTCTTAGGGTTTGCGCAAATTACTCACCTTGTACATCGCATCGCTTCTCTGTCTCCTTTGGAGGCTCAAATCAGCACATGTCTTTTGCTGAGCTGTATTCAACATCACTTGGCCGTGTTTGACTTAATGTAGTAGCAAATGTCAACGGGTTTGGTGCTCTTCTTAATCTCGAAAGTCTTGACCAGTTTGGTGAAGCCTCAAATTCATCTGAATTTCTTTGCAGGATTCTCACCCTTCATTTATTCGAATTGAGGCACCGAAACCATGTCGAGAAATCAGCTAAAAACTATATAAGCAAAGCTTATTACAGCTAAAAAAAGCCAGAAGATCCGTGCTGAGTCAGAATTGGTCAAGCGGAACAATTCTGGTTTAGCCAGCAAAAATACTCTCAAATCGTTTTTAAAACCAACTAAATATCACGATATGAGCTAGTTCAAAAAAGAGAAGCTGAACGTGGTCGCAACACAGACGAACTTTTAGTTTACAATGCCGCCTCAAATGTCGTCTTCGAAGAAGTGCTGGTATTGCAGCGCTGAAAATTTTTCCGCCTCCGTCAAGTCTACAAACTCACCAATTTTTGAGATTCATCGACAGTGTATATTGCCCCCGAGTACGTAAATTAATCAACGATTTAGACCTTGATTACAACGCACTCGTCATGATAGGGGAACGGCTTTGATCAATGAGTTGAGTATTTGCATCGAAGTAGCTTATTGAACGATTTGCTTGTGATGATCTCGACATCGGTCTCTTTATAGAAAACGCTACCATCGCACTTCTCTGTTACGATATAATTACCATCTCAGGGACCCATTAGAGTCTTTAAACGAGAAATACGATCCGCATAAAATTTAGATAACTCATTAATCCTCATACAACCCAATAGTCACGTGTACTCGGAATGTCTAATGCCAAACTCAATGCAAAGAGCATTACCGTCTGCCTGACATCGACAATATAAAACCTGTTTTCTTCACTCCCGAGTTCTTTCGAACTCCATGGATTGCTATGGTGATGACGCCGACCTTAAAAATGCTGAACTTGTAATGAAATTGAAATTTATTATTGTGAGCGACCTCGGGAAACTTGAGTCTGTGTAGCAGCTATCAAAGCAGAAGATGATGGCCTCGTGCACCTTGTCATGAACTTCAACATTTGCTGAGTTCCTCTTGTCCATTTGGTTACTCTGGCAGATTTCAAATATGTCATGTTCCAAACTTCCCGAATATAATTTATTTAGATGGATGACTTTTCCTTTCGTCGTATTAAGTTTTGTCACTAGATGCTGTTTCATGTTGTTGACGAAGACCTGTGACAAACAGTATTGAGCTGTATTTTTGCTGGTTCGAGATCTTAATCATCGCCTTCCCGATGTCATATAGCTAAAAAATGCTTTTCAGAGCAGTTGAATGACCTAAAATTGATCCTTGGCAAATACTTAGACTTCCTGACCCTTTCTTTTCTCAATTTCAGTCCAACCGTATAGCTTGGTGTTATAAAGACCACCAAACTGCTTAACCCAATCAGTTAAAACAAAATATTTTTTCTTTAGTTGTCGATCAGATGTCACAGCCATTGCAGTATATGAGATGTAACGTTCTAGTGTCACAGCTACAGAGCATGGTTAAAAACCAAGGACTGATCCCGTACCTTCGGTTTTAGTTATAGAGTTAATTTACCAGCATTGAGCACCCCTTTTATATTTTTAGATGAAGAGGCGCACTCGGCGACGTCGTTTTATAGCTGACCATTGATGTAGAGCTATGTCTAGGCCGTTGAGCACTTCACCAAAGCTGTCCATTGCCTTGACGTCACAGGCACAATTCAAATACACCAAACAATTTCGTTAGGCTCCATTATTCCTGATGGCATCCTTTAGTCCTAAACATTCTTCGGATGAAACGCTTGGCCAAATTTCAGCCAGTCCTGGTCCCTACCCTAAGCCAAAACTGATAAGTGTTGGATCAGCTTGACGGAGGTGCAGCCTTTTTTAATATCTGGATAGAAGTTGCGCGGCCTTGAGGAGTTTCAAATGCTGCAAAAAGAGCTGTATCAAGCCTACCAAAAAACTCAGTGGACAATCCTCGTTCGGACCGTCATCTCTCAGGCCGCGCATTTGTTTGTTTATTCAATCAGCGTCCTTCAAATCCAGCTATGATGCAATCAAAAGCCACGCGATACGACGTGGCGTAGTGCCAGCGTGTTGTAGAGGAGATTAAAAAGGTTATTTAGGAACAGAAGGTAAGTCATCTTCAATATAATAGCAAGGATTTATCACGCAAAATTGTTTACGGATCTTTGGGATCGCCGTTTTGGTCATGGACCGACACGTGGACGATTGTCTCTCGTGGCAGCTCACCGTTAAACCCATGTTCGAATGACTTCGTTTAATAGAGGTATGCTCACATTATTTTGAAAGTCAAGCTTATGCGCTATTTTCTGTGTGGCTATGACCTTTAATCGGTCAGCAAAGCGCGGGAGCAGCTTAGTCTCAAAGGCAGCAGTGAAAACATTCGAATGTTGGTAAATAGCCTTTGTACCTATTTTTTATTTTGTTTTTGACTCGTTGCTCTTTTTCTTTGATGGAAACATTCTGTTTGTGATTCTTTGCTTTTAGCTATTGATCGCACACGTGTCCTATAGCACTGAATTTTGTCAACTTAAATGTCCCGCTTATCTTTTTATTTTGGAACAACAAGTCACACTTAGTCGATCGTCATTTTCTCCCTTAACAAGATCAGACTTGAATGGCATTGGTAATGACATTTACATAAGAAAAAGCGAGCCGGGTTGAGTAGATTTGTGTGTAGTTTGTTATAGCATAAGCATTAATATTTATGGCGAATCTAACAATAGCGCATTGGCATGTCCGCTTGCACTACTTGACAGATATCACTTGCTCGTGGTAATTGTATAGTCTGCTGTCAACACCGTAAAATTAATTTTTCCCGTGATGCAAGGGTCTCGGTCGGAGAAATCATTTTTAAGCATACATGTTATCATTGAGGAACAGCGCTTCACCCTGTCGACCATGTTTGCCGCAGCCACTAGGTGAGCCAATTTGCTCAAACTGTAAAAAAACAGAGATTTTCGTACTTTCTTCGGCACTCCGAGAGCAACCTCCATGTTAATATGGTCCACCTATAGACGGGAAGCTTTTTAAAGCTGAAGTTGCACTCGAAAAAAGTCTACCATGCTGGCACCTTTAGTATGTGTGCACACATATGCAGACACGCTTATACGGGAAGCCGTTTACACTGACCAGGTTACGTGGCATCACTATTTGCGTGAAAAAGCCTGCTTCCCTTAGCTAAAACGGAGATCTCTCCTAGCAACACTTGGGCTCGATTAATTATGATGAAGACGGATTTTTTAAAGGTCTTGTAATTGTGTTATGGCAAAAGAAGTCGGTCTGGACTCGTGACGACTTAAAAGCGCGATATCGACAGCTTAGTGTATCCGCCAGTATCGAAATATGATTAGCATGCTTCGCGAAAGCGAAACCCCCCCCAGATATGAGTAAACTTGTGGCCGCGAGAGGAATTTTTGTATTCCAATCAAAAAATAAAAAGCTCAAAGCGCAATAAGGCGTGTAAAGCTCATAAAGCGTAAAGTGCAATGAAACTCTATAGTAAAAACGTATTGAAGCTTATCACATAGTTTTAAAGCGCAATATAGCTGATAAAACTTATTACAAAGTGTGAAAACGCAATAAAGCTTATAAAGCTTATTACAGAGTGTGAAAGCGCAATAGAGCTTATAAAACTTATAAAGCTTATAAAGCGTGAAAAGCGCAAAGAGCGTAATAAAGCTTATGAAGCTTCTAAAGCTGATAAAGTGTAAAGTGTAGAATCGTGTATCGTAGAAATCTTTGCAAAAAATATTAACTACATATCCGCGTAAGTAAAACTGACTTAGTTTCGATACTTCAGTTAAACAAAACTTTTGTGCAAAACCAATTGCAAAGTCTCGAGATTCACCAAGCCCGATTGAAATGAAGCAAAAAAATTAGGCGCCGGTGAACATGGCAAAATTAAAAAAGTGCCGATTCCATTCAAGATTAAAAAGATATGGCTGGCTCTTCTTCTGGCGCGAGCTTGCATGTTGTGGGTGCGTAAGACCATTCATTAGCTAGTGTAGATGAAAGCGTATTATTGTTAAGCACTGCCTAACGGCGCCCATAAATTGGGACAAGGCGCATCGTAAATAGTCTTGTTACGATTTACTCATAATGTCTGGAAAATACAGCATCGAGATTGGCGCCAGAATTTTGCTTGCAATGACTTAATACAGTGAAGTCGGCGAGAAACAATGCTTGTTCTTTGTGAATCATACTAGCAAAGATCCATTCGATCCGAGAAGGAAAAGTCGCCAAATGCTTTTTCCTATATAACGATCCCATAGTAAATATTGAGGCGGTTTGGGCTCAAACGCAATTTATGTGTCAGCCAAATTGCAGAAGATCTGAGAAGACAAAAAGGGATTGCGTTGAAGCTGTCTCTGTGTAGACAGTAATTATTGGTCGACGCTAAGCCTCAACAAATGTTGTGGATGTTGGGGTGTATGCGAAGGGCCGAAATGTGTTCGCCTGTTCATTTGCGACGCTTTTAACAATCTTCTAATTTACAGTGAATACTGACATGACCTAGTTATGCAGGGCTTTAGCAGACGCGACGACACAAATTCCTCTAGCCAATATTTTCCAGACTGTTTGCGAAACAACGTGTTTACATTGAGTTTATCAATAGCTAAGATTGGTATCGCGACTCTGTTAAAAGCAGTGTGACAAAGTACTGCTTGGTCCCGCAAGCAACTTTTGTTGGCAAGCTGGTGGGTTGCATGAATGGCATGTGAGACCGTGCGAGTAGTGAGCGAAGCAAAGTGTGCAGCAGCAGAAATACAAAGTTTAGTTAAGCGTAGCGATTAGCAAACATCGTAAGCGGTGTTGATACTTTTGCTTGGTGCGAGAAAGTTCTACAACATAATGGAGTGATATCTTACCGCTTGACCGAGTAAATGTGGTGTAAGTTCCCCCATTTTGGTGGTCGGAATCGGACAAGACATAAAGGGCGCAACGACAAGTACGCGAGTTTTCCGACTCGCGCATGGTACCACTTCAACGTGCACGGTCTGCGTACTTTATTACAGCATTGTCTGCTCTACAGACGGGACGCTCTCTATTGCCTATCACTTCACGTCACGGGCAGTTCTCAATAGACCCGAAGCTACTGGTTCGCACGCGGCCTCTCTTCTTCGTTTAATGACGACCGGACGACGTTGAACGCCACGGGCCCCACCACCTTGATCGACGTGTTTTCTTGTCGCTCCTGAAAGTGCGTGTTGCACAAGTTTTCCGTGCGCTCATAGGCCTGACGCATGCACCCTTCGACCGCACAGCGTTTGCCTGCACGAAGAAACACGCACCCGGCTTTAGTTTTTCTACCCCTTGCAACGTTTCTAAGATTGCGAAAAACAAAACAGGACCTCCACCGTGTGCCCAGCACAGCGCGTTCGAAATGGCAATCTTTTCGCAATTGGCGGCCTTGCATTTGGTGCCACCACCGTGGGACCAGCAATACCCGCGCGACTTGGCACGATTGATACAGCGAGGCACTTTGCATTCCGTCGAGCCACCTAATGGAACAGTCACGCACTGAATCCGAATTTTCCAAAATTTAGAGTCGAAACTTGCGTACCGTGTTTCCAGCATAGGCCTTGATGTTTCGCGCGACTGGAGCACCCAAGAGTCAGACAGCGTTTGCCACCCTGTATGCATAACACGTTAAGCTTGACGGAACTCTTCATGTGAAAAGACCAAGCGTGAATAGAACGCGTACTCCATGGCGAACACAGAGTCCGTGGTCGACGACGTATTGCTCGCAATTGTCGTGTTTACAGACGCGGCTAGGCGGTCTCCGTGCTCGGCGTTTGTCATCATCGACTTGCTTTGTCATGGGGCAGCTGACGCGCTTGCCGCTCTCTGCGTCGCGTTCCAAGGCCTGGACCGTTTCAATCGATTCCTTTGTCTCCCTGTTTCTAGCGAGCAAACCGGCTCGTTTGTCTTCATGTGGAAACTTCCACACACCTTGTTGACCATTGTTAGCATCCTTTTAAATTTGAGCCTGAATAGGAATGAAAAAGGCGTACCAGCGACTGTGGACGCTGTCGGATCCCCTAAAATAAAGCTTAGCGAAGACTTACTTAAGCTACTGTCATCTTGCATTGGTTGCACGTAGCTGCTCGTACGTGGCTCTGTTTGCCTAGTGCTACCGACCAGTCGAGTTGAGTCCAAAAAGTCCTGGGTTAGTGTCGGCGTCCACGCCTTTCCGCTCCTCTCGGCGCCTGCAACGGGAAGGTTACCAAGTGCACTCGAATTCTCTCCAGCCCCTGTCCCTTGATGCCGCCTTGCACAAGCAACCTCGCGCTTGACGCCGCGAGAAGCCGATCCCGTCTTCGAATCCTTCCTTTCACCTGGTGCTCCAGCGCCTTGACCGTAATCGTGGAGCTCCATCGAAAGACTTGTGCTCGAGGTAAAATAAAAAGAGGCGCCGAGGCACACGTCAAGTTGGCTAACGCAGTGAGATACGCCACCAGCGTTTGCAACTACCACTTGTTTTGTCGGAACGTTTCACCCCGGCGTTGGCGCGTGGCTTTACAAAGTAAAGGGCTTGCACTTTGATCTTCTTGGCGTGTCGTGGCCAGCCCTTGCAGCGACTTTGCTATGCACGTCGGAAATGTCGTCTGTCGCGCGAGCCTCTACCCCTTTTCTTTGTCAACGCTTTAAGGACTTTACGTGGTCGACGAGCTTGCGACACAACGAACACGCAGCTCCTCGAGTCGATGGTCCACCCAGGACTTGACGACGGAGCCAGCACTAGCCCCTCCCTACAAGCACTCCTTATTTGTCGTCGTCAACTACGCTAGCCCGGCGTTTCAACGAGGTGGTAGCTGGAAGACGTGCAGTCCACTGGTTCGTCTCTCGTGTGACTATCGTGCCGCAGGGCATACGAGTGAAAGGCTCGGAGGAGTTATAGTAAAGCCAAGTCTTAAAGCGCCGACCAACGAGACCGATGACTAGGTCGAACCTACGACACCAGTACGGCTTTGGTGCGGTTGCATCTCATGGAAGAAAACGGCGTGCAGTACACCTTTATGAGAGGGGGGGAACCTACTGATTTTGTTTGTTATGTGGACTGCGGTGCAAAGCAGGGCTAGCGGCGACTCGAAACTTTCGATGTGGACCTGGCTACTTTAATCGCCACCATCACGCGTGGCATACAACAAGAAGGTGAGCAGTGGACAAAGTGACGAGTGCCATGAGCAAGAACCATGAGTTAGAACGTCGCTTTTGATTAATTTTAGCGAGGAGGGAACAAGCTTAAAGCCGACGACACCCGGATTATAGAACGTATCGCTAAAAACTTTCAGACTGCAAAGGAGCGTTGGTTCCATGCACACGGCAGAAACATGCTCGCACGTTCTTTTTGCACCGCTTGTGAGTGCGTCTTGGGATTTGCCGCGAAAGTGAAGGTGGCGATATTGTCGTCGAACGGCATTTGAGACATACGTGGACAAGGTAGTGGGTGACCGTCTCTGAAACATCCAATACAGAAGGCAATACGGATACCATCTAGTTGCACGATATGCATCTTAAGCTTTCTTAAAGCTTTTGCTAATAGCCAGAATGTTGCACGCTAGTAATGGTCATTACCGCGCACATGGCTTAATACTGCTTGCAGTTGCGGCTTCACGTAATACGTGGCGATAGAAAACACACCTGTACGATCACCGCAGACTTGCATAGAGCTGCTCAAATGGCACATGTTATCGTCGAACCTTGTAACACGAGCCGTCATATGCTTTTGGTCTTAATGCTCTAATACAATACGATGGCCGAAAATTAACGAGCCTAATTGAATGCTCGATGCACAATCTTAGACAATTGCAAGATGACTCGCCTAATTCTATTAACTTTGTTTGGTGTTCGCCGTGCACTACTTGAGCATCTTCACCAGAACTTGCTAAATATAATATCCTGATATAAAATATAATGTCGAGTTAAGAAGGTTTCAGTGCTTGCACAAGTTGCACATTGGGGGTGTGGACAGTACTTTCTGTGACGGCACACTTGTCCCTTTTCTTGTAGTATTTAAAGTCAGAATGCTTTTCTTAAACTTATGTATATATTTAAAAGGTTTTTTTATATTTTACTAATAAACCGACAAATTCAGTTATCGACTTTTTTTTTTAAATATCTCGAAGCGCACGACCGGTATATACTCGTAACGGATAAGATCAAATAATCGACTTTTTGTCTAAGGTGGCCTTCCGCTAACAGAAGTTTTCAAAGAATGGCAACTCTATCTATATCTACATCAATTTGCATAACGGGAGATGCCTAGCTAGCTCGATTTACTCCCTGTTTAAATTGCAAAGGCGAAATTACAATAGGGTACATATTGTATCAATTGAAAACCTCACTCCATTGACCTTCCTGCACACCTTCTCTGTATCACACCGGGTGTCAATTTCAATCCCTTGCGGATACATTGTCTCGCAAGATAAATCTCTGAGTATTAGAAGCTTTGTGTTCGACAGATGCAGACAGATGGTTTATATCTTGCGAGACAATGTATCCGCAAGATATAAACCATCTGTCTGCATCTGTCGAACACAAAGCTTCTAATACTCAGAGATTTGCTGGCTTTGTTAAACCTAAGGAGGAAGCTGCAACTGCAAACCGTGTGTACCAAGCAATACTTACTGCGGGTGGCAAAGCTCAACAAGTAGGTAGCATAGGTCCCTAAGACATAGGTCTACAGGTAGAAGTACCTTCGAGACGTCTCAGTTTTAACATAACAGGGCCAAACGCTAAAAGCTCAAGTTTTTAACGTGGGAACGGCATTACTTCAGCCATATCCCTACGTGCGGCCAAAAGACCACAAACTACATACGAGGCGCCCGTTTTTTGAGATTCAGTTTGCAACAGTCATTGATCAACCATGCCATAGCCTGTCAAACAGCTATCACAACTTCTGTGAAGCGGGCTTATCGCGCTATTTCACAAAATTCCCATGGCACTCGTGATATTACGTCTGCTTTACTACGCACTTCACATTGAGCCTCGATTAATCAAGTAATGATAATGGAGACCACACCGCGTTGAACTTATTCTTTATCTCTGAAAAGCACCAGCTTCTGCGCAATTGAGCATAAAGCTAAAGAGTGTTCAGGGGGTCGACCTCGATAATTATCTGCGGCCTCTTTGTCCCTTGAGGCTGCTTTGAAAAGTAGCTACGAGTCTTTGACCTTGTGATTTAAAGCATTTCAGAAAGATCGACTGCCGCACGTGTCAGTAAAAGGTAATAAGAAACTTTATTGGTCCTCAAAGCAAAGTCCGGCTGTTTGAAATACAAAGCCTTGCAGGTATTTAGTCCCTCAGCCTTATGGCCAATATGGCAGTGGCTATGGAAGCTATGAGTTGCCATATGACAACTTAAAGTCGCCTGACCAGAAAACCCGAGTTCGCTTTTATGAGGTATTAGAAGCACTTTAAAACACATATGTGACGTGAAGTCCTAAGGTTCGTATTAATTCTTGATGTGCCACACAAGAATCGCACGTCGACACCATCTTGGAAAGGTCGATGGTGTATTTGACCCTTGAATTCAAAGCAACGTAAAATGTCTGATGACCCACTTTTCATGTTGTTAGAAGATACAAGCCTTATCGTTTTAAGCATTGGCTTTCGTATTTATTTATTTTTTTATAGAAAAGCTTCGTGTTCATCCGTGTTTTTATTCTTCTCAGGCGGATGCAGTAGCATCTAGTCGGCTTCTTAGCGAAGTCATGTAACCGTGCGTCCACGAGTAATTAAAACTAAGAGTAAAAGGTCTTCTTAGCCTTTTCCGTATTGGTTCGAGAAGCACTGGTGCATTTAAAAGCTAACCGACAACTCATTTGCCTAAGCCCATTTATATATTAAAGTGCAGTTCTTTTGATGCGTGGACCGCAAGCGGAACCGTTTATAGCTTGTTAGACCACGAATGCAGCGTTTCAGCACATATGCTGTGCAGTGTGGCTTCGAGAACTTAATAGACAGTGTCTGTCTGACCATCCGCATACGGATGATACGCTGCTAGTTTTAGCAAGCAAGGTTCTGATGATTGGAATATTGTTTATTTAGCTTCATCGATACATTACAGGCCTTTATCCGAAACTACAACGATTTAGGGTTCATGGTACTCGAGTACCATACCCCGAAATGTCTCTTCCTGTGTTTTCCAATGTGATCCTGGCTTGTTGAGGTGACAAGTGCACTCTTTAACACAGGCGCTACCATGCAATGCTGCCAGTTAAGTATAAGCAAGCAAAACTAAACCAATACTAATGGACTTTCCTCCGTCCATCGGAACTGGCAGGCTCTGTAGAGAATCCGACGTATGAATTGCCGGTTTGACCTTTGGTAGACTTGTACATGGTGGGCCACCAGTTTATAGTGAAGGACAAAAAAGAACGCTCTACTCGGCCTAGATGACGGCTAAACGGAGCTTTAGCAATATTCATGCTCGTCATCAAAGCAACGAATTGGGTTGAACTACCCTGTAGGGAGATGACCATCTGGTCACTCATAGCAGTGCAATTGCGATCGCTAAGAAGAAATCACCCGCTCGACTTTGGCATCTGTACCTGCGATTGGATTATAGGATGAGGTTTTCGGATTAGTACTGGTGTTACTAACTAGCGAATTAGCTCGTCGATAAGCCTCTTTTTCTTGATGATATGGGCCAATTCATTGTCTGACCTGAGTAAAAGCACATCGATAGAGTCATTGGGTTACCAAGCGTAAATTCACCCCGATAACTACATTTCACATATCCTTTCTATTCGTTGAAATTAGGATAGTGTAATGATTACTGCTCATTAAGACACAAGCTCTAAATTGACAACAAAGTGGCTTAGATTCCAGAAGACGCACTCGGAGCTTCAATGATCCGTAACTGATACTTAGTAGTTCTATCGTGAGCGAGGTAGTTTCGCTCGTCATCTCTTACGCGTTGAAATTGGAACAAGATGATTATGTTATGACCAATTATCGTATTGTAGCAATGCACAGCCGTTGATAAATTTAGGAGTGTCAAAAACGACGCAAAAGAGTTGTATCGTCGGGCAAAGCTACAGCGTATGCCCCTCGAAGGCTTTTCTCTATGCTATCAAAATCATATTGACACTAGCTCTTCCATCACTACTCATCAATATCTCCTTTCTGATAAGCTAAACAGAGATTTCGCGAGCCTACATAAAATGGACGCGCTCACTCAAATCTTATCGGGATTGCGGTGATGGTCAAGCTGTAACGTGGAATCTTCATAGAGCACGGATGATCACGAAACAATCGACTTTCTATGTATCTTTTACCACAAAAGCGCCTCTGTCGATATTGTATGATGTATGTTAATTCTTAACACCTATAAACACTGCCCTAAATGACCTCCAAAGACAATTAATTCCTCTCCGGAACGGCTATGGACCTTTCTACCGTCGATTTATATTGGGTAAATTGCCCGTAGCGCACGGAAACAACTGTGTGATTAGACAAATACGCCTTGTCAAAGAGTGTGATAGCCCTGTAGAGCCAAGTTTGATGTACCGTGATGGTGATCTGGACATTTGGTGTCATGCTTTGGGAAAAAAAGTATGCCACCAAATGTCCAGATCACCAACACAGCACATCAAACTTCCCCATTTAAGCTCATTTCCAACCATCGACTCAATCTAGTGCACTGAACAGTGTACATCTAAGGATGTCGCTTAGGAACACGTGTTTATGTAAATGGGTTTGTGGAGATTACCTTTTTTCCACTCGATTATTAAAGCCAAAAGTTCGGTGATTGAGTTCTGGAATTCTTTCTTCCCGTACCGTGCCAATATTTACCTCTTAGGCAAAATAGGTATCAATGAGCTGAGATTGCACTCATGTCATTACCCATCGACTAGCGACATAGTAATTTGTGTCTGGCACGCGACCAATCGCGTGCCTAGCTTCTTTATCTGGCGTAAGGTTTGATTTAAATTTATCGCAACCAAATCTGAGTATGCCTTTCAAAGCAAAGGTTGTCAAGCCAAAGCATCAATCACAGCTTGCTTGCGATGAAGGGAAAGGCGTCACACGACGCCATCGTCAGGATCAAGCCCGAGTAGCTGACATAATTGGCATGCCTAGTGTGTTTGCTGACGCGCTCTCACCCATGTCAGCAACTTTATTGACAAGCGGCATGACCAGAGTTAGAAAATGCACTCTAATCCAACCTCCTTTATGTGCAGATTAGTGTGCTAAAAGCCCCTCAGCGGCTACCGCAGCTGCATTACTACAAGTGAACAAACATCCTGTTATACTATAGTCCGGATTCACTGGGTTGATTCAATTGACAGGGACCTAAATTACTGACTTGTTCGAGTAAGGTGCCCCAGTAATAGCCGCCGCGAGCTTCCATAAATATACAAAAATTACGCTTCCACTGTTTGTGCATGAACAATGACGAAATCTGGCAGATATGTTTTTCTCGATTGTAGCTCCATGCAATTATAGAACAAGAACCATTCAGACGATGCTCTTTATAGTTATGTCACACAACATTAGGTTCTATCCAGAATTTTCAAAATATACCGAACACAAATTTGTAAATTGGTATCGTCTCCAGTGTCCTTCGAAATGCCTCAAATTGCTGACCGGTAAATTTTCAATTGGATGCCTGCCGTGCAACAGTATTTATAGCAAACAGCATGCAGTGTACCGCATGATGCTAAGACAACGGTCCTTCCCCTTTTCTCACTGAAAAAGGATGAGCGTCCATATCTAGCGAAAATTAGTCCCGCGCAATACCTAGATCTAGGTTCGATCCCAGTATCGTTTGAAGTAGAGAAAAGCTCAAATCCTAGGATTCAAAGAATTTCAAAATCTCATCTCAGTACATTTGCCCTGACAGCGTAGCTGCTTTTGATCTTGGTGATCAGCGTCATTAAAAAGATTGCACGTTCCTTGAGAGCGCCGGAGCAATTATCAGAGCTCATTTTAAGCTCTCGAAGACCGCTGAGAAGCAGTGCTCACGGGAGCCTACCATAGATTGCAGAACGACGACCCGTTGGCAGCAGACGACGAGCCTTCAACGAAGTAAAGCTATACCAAAGTCAGGGATCTTCTCGCACTTCAATATTGCCAAAACTCTTGTGCAAGCAGAGGCCCCATTGTTTTTACGTTTGCACCCGATGCTTTAAAGCTTCCGCCAATCTTATACATATCAAACAGTGTACTAGCACTGGTATGGTTTGAAGCGCCAATACCGAGCCTCCACTCTTTCGAGCCGCCAAAGAAGCTCTGCAGTCTCCCTATGTCAGGCTTTTATAGCTTCGCGTGTCTTGCGCCAAGTATTTGTCGAGGTCGAAGAACAATTCCATAGGCAAATATAGTATAAGTGCAGTCGATGTATTGGGTACGACATTGCAATTTCTCGCGATTTTTATTACTAACGAGGTTCATTCTGCTCTGACTGCATCTAGGCTTTGTCGATCCGGCTCATCAGGTATAAAGTTTGATCGGAGAGCATTCCCAGTAAGTGAGGGCGGCGGAGGAGGTATATTTGTTACTTACAATCACGCGGTGCAAATTCAGCCATAAATAGCTTCCAACCCACAAATGTGACGCTTTAGCACACATACTGCGCAGTATGTCTTGAACAGAGCGATTCGCTCATTTTGCTTGACCAAAAGACAGTGCTGTCCCATCATCACGCGGTACTCTTCGCTTTTTTGTGGTTCACGACTGGTCTCTGATGTACGCAATTCGGCAGGCGGTGGGCCTCGACGCTGACGAACGTGGCTGACTGTGCCAAGACATGCACTAATTACTGCAGGTCTGTCTCGTTTGACCAGCTCTCAAGCTTCTAGCACAAAGTCGCATCGCTCCACGATCAAAGGACTCGACTAGCGTCCCGATAAAGATGCCCTGTGACCAAAATCGGATTATTGCTTAGATGCCATGTAGGCTTTTTGTGGCTGCGCCTGCGTATGGCCCGTTGCCAACCATCCCATTATTATACGGATAAGGTTATGCAACATGAGAAAGCCCACACAGAGTACCAAATGTGTTCGCATCCTTGTCGGAATTCAAGCTTTTACGCTTAGCGTTTTCTGACTAATTAATTTAACAAAGCGCAAATGCAGCTCAGTCTCAGGCACTAAATTTCTGGCACCCAAGTCCTTACAATCCGCGATTTTGTTTTGGATAAGTTGGACAAGCTTTAGCTGCTTCACTATTGATAACTACAAGTCTTTTCGAAGCTTGTCGAGCTCCTCGCTACAGCTTGCTAGAATTTTAATAGCGTTCATGAACGGATTTGTGGGTTCACGTTTTACATGCAATGAAGCCGAACGAAACTGCTCACTTGTGGACAAAAAAGAAATATATGTCTCGTTTCCCGACAAAATATATTTTTTAATATCTTGACTCGCAGTCATGACATGACATAGCTTATAGCCTAGTGTAGCAATAGCACACCTGTCAAAGCAATCTGCTTTCCTGAATCATACTCTGCATTGACGTTTCAATCGCAAAAAAGTAGACTCACAAAGCCAATTTGTATAAGGTGACAAGGATGTATAGTGGTGATATGATCTTTAAGATTTCGGATGGATTAGAGCCTGGCAAATAAATACTAACTTCGACAAGAGGAAACTTTATCTTTAAGTGGCATTTTGTTCTCAACCAAACAGCTTTTTTTTTTGGCAGCCTTAAGCTGCAAGAATTCGAACGCGATCACCCGGTCAAGCTTCACTAAACGGTGATCTTTTAAGGCCTTCATCTGTGGCTTTCTTAACCTTTGATGAATGCCTTTTGATGTAAAGCTAATTAAACTTATATTTGTGTCCTTTTCAAGATAATCAGACAGTGGCCTAGCCACTTTTTAACAATTTGCACTTTACTCTTTAAGCAAACGCTTAGTACATTGGTATAGAAAGTGTAGGGGATAAGATTTTATTTTTAATGAGATCTGCTAATTTTCTGTTTTGTTTGCGTTCACGTCTTTCAGTGAGAGCAAGGCCTAGTCTTTCTAGCTTTATAAAATTGGCCAATTTACAATTATCATTTCTCAGCGGGAGTTGCGAGCTTATCGTTAGATATTTCTTCCGAGCATACGATATCTCTATCTGCATCAGCGAAAAGCCCTCTTGGCACATTCACTAGGGCAATGCTCGCAAGCTAGCAATGTGCTCAAATTTTCCTACTGAGCACAACTCTGGACAATTTCTTTGATTTTTCTTGCACCTTGTAGAGCCTGAAAACTTTCGTCTCCAGACATTGAGTCACCACAGACATGCTCTTAAGCTCTTCGACATAATCAGCTACTCTTAGATCATACTGCTCGAGTGCTGACCGTAGCCAATGATATTTGACTCTCTAGCTTGAGTAGTTGATAAGATGTCGAGTGCGTTGTGCAATGAACACCCTAAGATGCTGTTTGCAGCACATCTTTTTCAGAAATCGGCAACTGAGCTATGACTGTGGCCGCTTCCAGCTTATTTGAGCGTGTGCGATGCATCACTAGCCATTTGGCTTTCGGTACCGAATGTCGGCTTGGAATGTACCGATAAAAATATTTTCTCAAACAATTTTCGCCTCGTTCTTTGCACGCCAATGACATTACAGTGTTCTCCTCTGCTGAGTTACGCAGCACTGGACTCCCAAAATCAAGTCAATCTAGCGACAAAAAGCTCTTTTAGTTGGTAGCGCCGGAGGCGGGTCTTACGAGCCCACATCTTTGTATCTCTCTCTATATTAAAGAATTGCAGAGATCCGATTTTTTTTTGAGACGCAAATTCTTTCCTGTGTACTAAATGCACTATTATCGTCCTCAAAGACCGCTTCGTCAATAGCAATGAAAAGCTTATTTCGTCCTTAAATCGTATCGCCACTGCTTAAGCTACACCGTAGGTCAGAAACCTCTTCAATCCTTTCACTGGACATCATACACTGCTGAAATAGATATCGATTTACCGACAAAGGTCCTATATACAAAGACGAGATGACTTGCACTACCAAATGAGCGTCAAACCTTGCCATCTTCTCTTTAAGGATATGTATGGTCTATCAGAGACTTTCGCATTCGCGTGATCGTGCAATGTCTACATTGACCTGTGTG
This sequence comes from Plasmopara muralis, assembly GCA_003676415.1. Lineage (NCBI taxonomy): Eukaryota > Oomycota > Peronosporomycetes > Peronosporales > Peronosporaceae > Plasmopara > Plasmopara muralis. Next base: position 55,423 of record RCHQ01000112.1, on the reverse strand, counting down.
TGTCAGAGTGCCGTTCTCCATGCTTCAGAAGGGTAGCGTCTTGGATGCCTCGACCTCGTGACACCTCACGTCACACCAAACATACAGTGAGTACTGTCCACTACTCACACCCGCCTTATACGACGTGCAGCGCGTGCTGTATACTACAAGCACTTTTAAGCAACTTACGCGTCACTCCACGCGCAGCGATCATATTGCACTGGCCTGAAGCATCACCGGCAAGTAGCGAGTACTATAACCTCTAGTGGTTAATAAGCGACTCCACGCTACCATCAATGTCTGTTTCCGGCATTTGAATTTTCCAACACGTTGATCAATGTCTGCATTTTGCTTACGAACTGAAGTGAAGTACTGACTCGTCGTAGGAGTCGAGCATACCCAGGATGAGGTCATATCTCGCATCCAGGTCCAAGACTAATCAGTCATGACGACCTCTACAACCTGAACAAGAAAATCTCCTTTTGCTTTCCGTTCGAAGATCTACACGCTCACTCCAATCTCTACACTCCAGACGTTGGCATCATCGACGTCGCCAACTTTGGCATTTCTAGTGAAATAGCCTGCAAAAGGGCGTTAAATACGTATCTAGCCCATAAGTTTAAAATCTAAGTCCTAAAAAGCGCATAATTACAAATCTAGCCAACCACGGCAATAGCAGCCCTCGCACATATACCCATGGCATCAGATACTAGGAGCGGGTACGGATGTGGCCACCTATTGAATTTTAGCCACGGAAACACTTTCGACGGCAAGTGTTCGTGTTCACGTTTGCTCGCTTGCCTCCAATTGACTCGCATTATGTCTTGCAACGGGTGATGTACCATTTGTTCCAACATGCGAGTGGATGAGTGGACTTGTTTTTCGTCGAAGGAACCGGGACGCGACAAAAGTTAAGGGCATGGCGTCTTGTGGACCAAACGGACGGTACCACGCATCCGGGGCCCCAGTCGGCAACGAGTACGTTGGGTACAATTGCAATGGCACCGCACTGTCTTGGTTCGAGGTCGTTAGTCGGCCTTCTGTCTTCTCGTCTCCTTCGCTACTCCTTTTAACGCCCTTTTGCAAAGCATCCGATGCTTTGCAAGCCACAACTGAGCGTGTCTTGTCCACTGTGCTTTCGTCTTTCAAGTGTACCACTTCCGCATTGGTACCTGCACGAGGCTGGCAAAACGCTTCTTCGTCGGAATCCGAGACGCACGCGTCAGCTGGAACCGGCTGGAGCGTACCGTACGCTAGAAATTTCCAGAGTGCTTGACATTCCTGAGCCTTCATACGCACTTTGTGTCGTGTCTCCATTGTCTTGGCGACGGGTTCCCATTGAATGAACGCTAGTGTCATCCACGGTACGTATTAGGGTACATCGGCGGTACAAAGTACACTCAGTTCACGGCGTACCTGGCGATTTCGTCTCGTCGAGCACACTTGGGGCAAGCGTCTGCTGTTTTAATTGGTTTAAAATCACTTCGCAAAGCACGGCACAGTCGTGACTCGAGTACCGACCCAGTACCTTGCCACCCTGAGGTACCCCATTTGACGCCAACGACTCGGTACCTTGGGTACCGCGGGACTTGCCACCTGTATGTGCCGCTGCTCGAATCCTTCGTTGCTGTACCATTAGCTTGACCGGAGAGTGACTCGGAGCCTCAGACGATGGCGCTGCGTCCCGCACGAGGGACATTTGGGGGGGAGACACAGAGGTGGACGCGGGTGACGCTGCGCAGGCTGCACGACGTCGTTGAGAGCGGCGTGAGGCACTGGAGGATACAGTGGAAAGAGACGTGGACGAAGCGGCTTTGGCGCTCGGCTGATGCTCCCGCTTGGAGCGACGCAGCGTCGGCTCCGAGTCCATGGGCAATTAAAATGGGTACCGTGTGCCGTTGTTCGAATGGTACCGGTACTGAGAACGCTACTGACGGTAGTCGACTCAATTAAGTACGATGGGCATGTGTACCAGCCGTTAGAAATAGTATACCCATTAATAATAGGCAAATGGAGCGTGGCGGCAACTTTCGAGGCGGTCGCGGCTTCGGGCGTGGACGTGGCAATGGACGAGGAGGAAGAGGCCGCGGTCGAGGACGAGGACGAGGTGGTGGACGTGGCGGTCGAGGAGGTGATTTAAAGCAGCAACGTCGGCACGACGAGCCGGGGTACGCTTCATACCCCCCACCTCAACATGGTCCACCAAGAGGGTACCCCTCTCAGCAGGGGTACCCTCCACAGGACCAGTACCCGCCACAGTTCCAAGCACAGCATCTGGTACCACCACCTTACGAGCAACATGGGTATAGCAACAATGGCAGTATGTACCTTCTTGGTACTCCTCGCCCACCACCTCCTCCTCACGTAGACAGGTACCCCCAGCCCATGGAGAATGGGCAAGTGTACCCGAACCAGCCAAGTCAACAATATCCTCACTATCAACAGGTGCCACCACCTTCACTTCCTCAACAGTACCAGCAAACTTACAACGAGAAGAATCCACCAATGCCACCGGTACCAGCTCCTCCTCCACCGATCGATTACGCGGAAGCTGTTCGAACGCGACAACAAGCGTACGCCCCAGTCCCTCGAGAGAGTGATCAGCAAGTACCGTACCACGAGGCAAGTCCTCCTGTTCCGCCTTGTGTACCAGCAGAACCACGTCCCGATTGGAACCACGTACCTCCCGTTGACCAAGTCTGGTACCCCCCACCTGTACCTCAACAGTGGCCAAACCAGCCTTCTCCTTCGCAATTCCATGGCCCTGGACCGTACAACCAGGTACCAAGTACCAACGGTGTACCCGTGTCAATGGAACCACTCGCTGTCTCGCAACGTCAAGACCGTCCGCCTCCCCCAACGTACGTGTGCCACAATTGCCATCAACCAGGTCATTGGAAGCACCACTGTCCAAGTACCAAGACTTTGTTCCGTGCGCGACCAAGCGAGGTACCACTTCACGGTACCACGTGGGCTCCATGTGTACCCCCGCAATGTGGATATAAACCCCAAGACCCACGCAAAAATCCTGGCTCATTGTACCCGAGCGAGTGGCACCCCCCTCCACCACTGCCACCCGTAGACGATGCCACGCCTTCTCGTCCTGCCACCTCGACTGCTCACCCCGTCTACACGTGTCCACCGTGTCAAAAGACCTTTACGATTGGGTCCCAATACGAAGCCCATGTGGGCTTCCACGTGACGTGTACCCAGTGTCCCTTTACGGCGTCGAAACGCGTGGTGGGCGGCCACTTTCAAACGGTCCACGGCCAATACGCCGGACACGGGTACAAGGAGATTGAAGTCGAAGGACAGACGTTTCGCGTCCTCGTGGGCAATTCCGCCGACGACATTTGCAAGTGGCGGGCCGAACGACGGCACAAGTGGCTTGCCATGGCCAAGCACGCGAGAACCAAAGACGTGGTCCCCGATCGCAAGCGCAAGTGGTCGCTGTCGTCGGAAGAGTTGGAAGAAGGCGAGATTGAAGAGGATGAAGAAGCACGAGCTATGCAACGCGAGGTCCGTGAAGAAGCCACGGCACGAGGACCTGGTCCCGTGGACAAGAAGCCGCGCAAGACCTTGTGCAAGTATTTTGCACGCACGCACTGCCGGTTGGACGCCGCGACGTGTCCGTTTAGTCACGACCGCGCGTTGGTGGGGTGCCGGGCGTTCCTGACTCGTGCGTCGTGTCGAAAAGGCCGCGCGTGTCCGTTTTCGCACGACCAAGCCGAGAAACGACGGGTTCAAGCTACAAAGCACGAGCGTGTGAAGGAGGAGCAATGGCGAGGCGACCAGACGTCGCTCTTGCGTCGATTGGTCGCCACTGACGTGCGAAGGGAACAGCTGCAATTGCTCGAGATCGTGCACTACCTTGTGGCCAACGAGGTAATGGCGACGCCCATGGTCGAGGATGCAAGTGACAGGAGGTCAGAAGAAGAGGAGAGAGAGACCGAGAATGAAGAAGCGATGGACGTGCATCGACCAGAGACGACAGAGCAGATGTTTGCGAGCCCGACGGTGAATGAGATGGCGCTCGTCACGACCGCGCTTGGTCGACACGTGCTAGAGGAAAAGAGTGTACGTAGCATTGGAAACGAGCAGGAAAAAGTGGGGATGTCAAGAGCGATTTTTGAATAGATTCTTTAAACTTGGATGGCGCCTAGATAGTATCCACGGCGTCTAGCTTCGAGCCCATTTCTCCTACTCGAGCTTTTCGAGCTCTCGAATGCGATCGAGCATCTCGCGCTTGGACGTTTCTTGGACTTCTCCGCCAAGGAGGAATTCATCCAACATGGCATAGACCTAGGAATTCCATGCCTCATGTCAGTACCCTTGTACCATCTCTTGGTTCGCATTTGTACCCTTGTACCCTCCTTATGATCCACGTACCTTGTTAAAGTTAAAGACAATGTCCAGTTCACACACGTTGGCAAACTGTTGGTCCAAGAGCTCGACAAAGAGATGAATCGTTTCGAGCCCCAGCAAATCGTTGGCCGCCACGTCGACGCCAAGGATGAAGAAGAGCCCAGCGTACCGACGATAAATGAGTTTATAGTTGCGAAATTCAATGACATTCGTGTGTTTCGCGTCGCGCGCGACGACGAGGCGGTGGATTTCCGTCTCTAACCGCGCTTTCTCGTGGTCTTCCGGCGGCGGGACGTAATACTTTGACAACCGCGTCTTGCCTTGGCGATTCTGGAGCAGAAAGAAGCGAATCTGGCCCGACACAGTCAACAAAAACAGAGGAAACATCCACTGGTGGCAAGCGTACCATGATGGCGCTGGCGTGTGCGATGGAGTGTGCCGCTTAAAGTGCACTACCCCATGCGGCGGTGGTTACACCTTGGTACGGGTACCCCATTTGAAGTTCCATTTTATTTTAGCACGGGTACATTGATCCCACTGGGATCTTCGACGTGGTCCACACGACCCGTGGTTTATCCAATCCGACCGTGCCACTTCCTGCCTCGCCCCCTACAACATGGTACGTCCACGACGCGCTCGTGTCGGCCATTTGCCACACCCCGTGCACTGCTCTCTCCCGTCGTTGCACTCGTCCATTGTCTCGACTCTTTCTTCCACTCACTTGCTGCTTCATGTCTTTCCCAGCCGCTCCGTCTTGAGATCAAACGCAAACTCAGTGCCCGTTCCGAGCGCGTCAAGAGCGTCGACCTCCATCCGACGGAACCATGGGTCCTCTCGGCACTCTACTCTGGCAGCCTCATGATCTGGAACTATGCCACGCAATCGCTTGTCAAGACGCTCGACGTCTCGGCGCTTCCCGTGCGCAACGCCAAGTTTGTCGCACGGAAACAGTGGCTCGTCGCGAGCAGCGACGACCTCCACGTGCGGGTCTTTAACTACAATACCCTCGACAAAGTCACGAGTTTTGAAGCCCATAGTGATTACATTCGCCACATTGAAATTCACCCGACGTTGCCGTGTTTCCTCACGTGTGCCGACGACATGGTGATCAAACTCTGGGACTGGGACAAACACTTTAGTTGCGTCCAAGTCTTTGAAGGCCACGGCCACTACGTCATGATGGTGACGTTCAATCCCAAAGACGTCCATGCGTTTGCCAGTGCGTGTTTGGACCGCACGGTCCGCGTCTGGGGCCTCGGTGCGAGTCACGCGCACTTTGCGTTGGAAGGCCACGAACGGGGCGTGAATTGCGTCGCGTATTATCCCGGCAGTGACAAGCCCTATTTACTCTCGGGCAGCGACGACCGGACGGTCAAAGTGTGGGATTATCAGACAAAAGCCATTGTCCATACCTTGGATGGCCACGGCCACAACCTCACGGCGGTCTTGTACCACCCGCGGGTCCCCTTGATCATTTCGGCCAGTGAAGACGGCGCGGTCCGCATGTGGCACGCGACCACGTACCGGGCCGAAACGACGTTAAATTATGGCCTGGAACGCAGTTGGACGCTCGCGGCCCTTTCGTCTGCCAATACATTGGCCATTGGGTACGACGAAGGGACTATTGTCCTTCGACTCGGCCACGATACGCCCGTCGTGAGCATGGACACGGGTGGGAGTGGGAAACTCGTGTGGACGTTGAACAATGACGTGTACACGGCGACGATCAAAGGCGTCGTGGCGGACCTGGGCCTTCAAGATGGGGAGACCCTGCCTTTGGTCGCTCGCGAGCTCGGGAGTTGTGACGTGTACCCCCAAAAGGTCCACCACAATAGCAATGGACGGTACGTCGTCGTGTGTGGCGACGGCGAGTACATTATCTACACGGCCCAACAATTACGGAACAAGGCGTTTGGGACAGCCTTGGACTTTGCGTGGGCACCCACGGGGACGGGGGATTACGTGGTCCGAAACAGTGTCTCGCAACTCACGCTGTTTCGAAATTTCAAGGAAGTCAAGCAAGCGAGACCCAGTGGCGTGTCTGCCGAAGGCTTGTTTGGTGGGACGGGGGCCATTGGTGTCAAAGGCACCGAGGCCATTGCCATGTTGGATTGGGAAGAGTTGCGGCTCATTCGCAAGATTGACGTCCGTGTCAAGACTGTGTATTGGTCCGACAATGGGACCCTCGTGGTCCTGGCGTGCGACGCGAGTTTTTTTGTGTTGCGGTACCAGAAAGACGTGGTGACGCAGGCGTTCGAAACGGGGACCGCGTCGGTCGACGACGGGGTCGATGGGGCGTTTGAGTTGCTGCATGAAATCTCTGAGAAAGTTGGGACGGGTACGTGGGTCGGCGACTGTTTTCTCTATACGAACGCCGGGGGTCGCTTGAATTATTACGTGGGGGGAGAAGTCATGACGGTGGCCCATTTGGAGCAGAAATTGTACCTCTTGGGGTACCTGCCGCGTGAAAACCGCGTGTTCCTCATGGATAAAATGAAGCACGTTGTGAGTTATACCGTCTCGCTCGTGCTCCTCGAGTACCAAACGGCCGTCGTGCGGCGCGACTTCGAGCGGGCGAATGCGATTTTACCGACTGTGCCTTCGGATCAAGTGGACGCCGTCGCGCGGTTCTTGGAATCGCAAGGGTACAAGGAAGAAGCGTTGGCACTCAGTACCGATCCGGATCAAAAGTTTGACCTCGCCGTTCAATTGGCGAAACTCGACGTGGCCCACGACATTATGGTCCACGAGATTGACACGAGCGAGAAGAGCAAGGACGTGGACGTTGAGACGCAGCACAAGTGGAAACAATTGGGCGATCTCGCGCTGCACGACGGGCACTTGGCCCTGGCCGCAGCGTGTGCAAAGCGCGCCGAGGATTGGAGTCTCTTGTTGCTCTTGTACACGAGTCGCGGCGATGCCCACGGGCTCGCAGAGCTTGCGGAGCTCGCGCATGCCACGCGTCGGTATAACATTGCGTTTCTCTGCTGGTTGCTCCTGGATGACGTGACGGCGTGCGTTGACGTGTTGAAAGCCACGAAACGATTGCCGGAAGCCGCGTTCTTTGCACGGAGTTATTGTCCGTCGAAAATTGCTTTGGTGATGGACGCGTGGCGGCACGATTTGGCCGCCGTGAGTGCGCGTGCCGCAAAAGCGCTGGCGGATCCGAGCGTGCAGGCACATTTGTTTGAGAATCTCGAGCTGTCGCTGCAAGCGGAAGCGCTCTTGGCGGCGCAAAAAGGACGTGGCGACGGCAAGCTGCCGTCGTCCTTGGCGTATCAAAGCAAGAAGGCGGTGGTCGAAAGCGACAATGTGCTCGATGGGATCTTGAGTGGAAAGCTACCGACTGCCGGGCCTGTCGAAGTGGAGACGCAAGCACAGGCACAAGCACAAGCACAAGCACAAGCTCAAGCCGAAATGGAAGCAGAGGCTGCTCGACAACGTGCCGAAATGGAAGAAGCAGAGGCTCGTCGGATGCACGACGAAGCGATGCGTGTGGAAATGGAAACAAGAGAGCGGCAAGTGGCCGACGTGCCTTGTGCATTGGCCGCGACTGAAAGCAATGCATCCTTTTCAAACGTGGAAGCGTCGACGACTTTGCATGAAGTGGATGGAGAACTGCACTACGCGTCGCTGGCGTCGTCGCCGTCGTTGGATTTTGGTGCGCCCGCAACCGGTGGGACCATGGGCGAGCTCTTAGACTTGGAATTCGAGACTCCCGACATGCAGTTTGAAGAAGACGATGATGCCGATTGGGGCGAAATGTGATACGAGTTTGAAGCTTTCATACCATCCTATTGGGTTTTCCATTATAGTAGTACTATTAGCAAATATGACTTGTTGGGTAGTATGATACCAATTCGTTTAGCTCAATTTAGCCACTACGCATAATTCCGAGTCAGTCTTGTGAAGTAATTTGAGACAGATAGTGACGGGTGCGTACATACACTGGGTCTCGCAAAAGTCCTTTAACTGCGGCACTGCCCGCGCTGAGAGCGTGGGGTACACGTACGTGATGAGGCAGTAGAGCGACCGAGTGCCTTGTGCCACTTGACACACTGCAATCCCTTCACTCTCTTCGACCGCGGGATCGCCACGACGCCCGTAGACAAGTGGCGGATGGTACCTACAGCACGGGCAGGCGTGGATTGGATGCAAGGCAGGACAAGCGCAAGCAAGCGAGAAGGTACCTATGCACGTCGTACTGTTCACCGAGTAGGATAATCCCCGAGGCCATGGTCTCCTCGCGCTTGCGAAAGAGGTTTAAAAAGCCGCTGCAACAGCATCACGCGTGGGATGGACGAACGAACAGACGTAGAGAGAAACACGAGGACAACTCACGCGATTTCGCCTTCCAGGGGGTTGACGTTACCGAATAGAAGCCGTCCTCCTTCATCAAACGCAACGTATCGGTGCCATTCCTTTTGAGCCTTGGCAGTCGCTTGCAGCGTCGCGAGGGTCACGTCCCCACCACCTACGTCATCCATGAGAGCAGAAGTAGGGATTGAGCCTTAATAAGGGGTTGCAAGAGCTGAAGTTAGCAGCTGCCTCTTTAATTCCATTCATTGCTCGTACGAGGTTACAAAGTTGTAGAGGATACAGATTAGTATTACAATACGGGGCTAATCGAGCTCGGAGATGGAAGTACTACAACTAAATGGTACATGCCGGTACCGCGTGTTTGCGTTCATTTGACTCGTCAATTGGTACACAGATTCGGATTTCATCTGCAACTCTTGCATTTTCCGCACCAAATCGGCTTGCGTGTACTCCACATACGAAGGTACCATCGACACGTCACTGGTGGGGTGGTGAGAGTGGTACATTGTCATTTCCACGTACGAGTCGTCAAAACTACTGTGTTGCGACGTCAACGTCGACGCTAACGACGAATTTGCAGTCTCGTACTCCGTTCGCTGGCTCGAATCCAATTTATTGCCCGGCACGTCGTGTTTAAAAACGTCAACGTGTTGCTCGTCGACCCAATGCCTCAAAGTACCAGTACCGGTACCCGTACCCGTACCCGTACCAGCTGTCCGATCCTCACTAATTCGTTCCCGTTTCTGCATACTAGTACTTAAACGGTCCATCTGCAGTACCATTGGAGGATCTTCCACATAGCTCTGTTCCGATTCCAAACGTGGTTCCGACATGGCACCTTGATCCGACATGGCACCTTGATCCGACATGGCACCTTGTTCCAGCAACGCCCCTTGTTCCAAAATGGGCGTCTCAATCGACGTCGTCTCAGTCCGATCCAACCGTGCTTCCAGTGTCCGTCGTACCATCCCACGAGCGTCCATGCGACTCACGGTCATTTGGCACGTTTTACACAACGTCACAGTGACACAGTGGACTTGGCCCGACGTGTACCCTATGTCGGGTCCACTTTGACTACCCCTCGTGGTACTCGCGGACGTCGATGGAAACGACACGTCCCGATGGACGCGGCACCGGGAACACACTTTGACCAGGCACAAGTTGCACGCGACGCCCGTGACCAAGACACTTAATTTGCGTGCGCAAATGGCACAAGGTTTCCCTCGTTGCGGTTTGACCGCGCCCTGCTGGTCCCGAAACTCCCGCACGGCGTCGGGAAAGGTCAAGACCCAACGGAGTTTTTTCATTTGCCCACAATAGGCTGCTTGCGTCACGTTGGCCAACAGGAACGTGGTCAGTAAACTCGTGGCTTGGTACTCTTGCATCTTGCCTTTGAAATCGACGTACCCGCGCGAAAAGACCTCGAGTTGATGCGTCCGGGCTTTCGTGGGCGTAAACAAGGTACACGTCGTCATGTACCCCCGTACAAGGCCCGGTTTCGGTACCCCTTCCCCGAGTTCGTCGCACTCGATCGAATGCGAGAGGTAGTACCCAATCTCAACGGGTTCCGTGGCACCCACTTGGTGGTACACAATGCCCGACGCCACCAAGAGCACAAAGTCGCGCCGATGCCGCGACGTCGTTTTCAAGCGCGAAGGTTCGCCCCGGACGTGCCACTGGATCCCAAGGAATTGGAACGGGTCGTCGCGACTCGGTGGGTCGAGACAGCGCACAAACGCCGTCTCGAGCAAGTCCGTGTCGGTCATACACTGCACTCGCAGCTGCAGTTCCACCGCGTCCGTGGCTTGGAGGCCATACATGGCGTCGTACAGACTCCCACTCACGTGTCCCGTCACGATCAAAGACGCAATGGACGACGCCCCGGGGACCACGGTCGACGACGAGTCGTGGGCCATCGCAGGCGTATACGCCGCCATGGCCACCGCTGGCGTGGGTGCTTTCCGAATCGGACGCTCAGTCACCGACGTCGTGGAATGATCCGATTGCGAGCCACTCGACGCGTCTTTGCTCGTGCGACTACCACCCGCTTTACCGTCCAAAGGAGGCGTCGGATGCCGCTCTTTAAACACGTGGAGATTCTCAAACGTCTTGAGGGATTTCCACTGCCACTTGTCGTGCAACGGCGTCGTCGCGGCGCCGTACGTGGCGTACGCGCGAAGCGTCTCGTCGACCAAGGCCCGCGCTTGCCGCGCATAGCCACGCACGTCGTCGGGCGGGACGTGCATCGAACGCTTCATGAGGATGACGCCACTGACGATAGTGGTGAACGTAAAGTGGGATTACGACACTTTAGGGCACGGGAGAGAGACGACGAGGTCTCCATCCGAGTGGCATAAGACGTGTTCAGACCAAGGCGCTATCTTATGATGGGGGTAATTATAGGAAAACCATCAAGATGCATCGAGTGCAGTGACAAGAAAAACCATAAGCGAAAACGCTAACCACTGGCTTTAGCATGGATTTAATAGTGTCTTCAAGGTCACCTTCAAGACTGCCCTCATGTGTGAGCCAGCAGTTCTCAGAGAGAAAGCCAGAAGTCTTATGTTGCTCACGTGTGAATCTATGTTGCGGACATTTAGAGCGCTATCTTTGGCGTCTTCGGCCTTCGAAACAACCAGCGGGGCTTAGTTGCCGCTCACGAGAACTAAACGACGTAGCGTCAAGACAACAATGGTGATTTCTAGGCGTGGAACCTCTTGCCTTTCTTGCAAAAGTTTATAAGATGGAAACACAAGTCCCCAAAATACCGTTACGTGGACTTGGTCTGCTGGTACCCTTCCTCCTTTAATCGGGCTTTCAGCCAAGGCACGAGTAGCTTTTGTCCACGTCAATGGCACAATAAGACTAAAGCCAGATATGCTTCGGCGAATGCCGTTTGAAGTTAATAATTTAGTCAGTTGAACATAAACTAATTGGTTTGTTGCGTCAGTCTGTATTAGCTAATCGCAATCGCTTAATGGACACATATTTCTCGACGCATCCGAGTCCACCACGCCTAAAACTGGATTATAATAATATAGCAACTTGCATGTACGTCCAGCAGTCAATCGCTGCTTAGTTTTCTTTGAGAATTATTAGGCTCTCAAGAACTGGGCTTAAGTCTATATCGAATCCTAGCTAGCCGCCACGCTAGTGACCATCATTTCCGTGGCCCTGAGGGCGCGAAGTTCGTCTGCGACCTTTGAAGATCCTTGTCGTCAAACCTCTACGCATTAGACACACAAGTGTTTGTTACCACAACCAAAGCAGTGAACGTTCCTTTGCTTGGCAACACAAGTTTCTCGAGGCTAGTTCTCAGTAAGCAGGTCGACGGATAAAATTTTAAAGGACAAAGAGCTTTCCATCCATTCATTCATGATAAGCGATCATTTAAAAGAGCAATTCGGATCGCCTCTTCTATTGTTGCTGCCTGCTTGTGCTCTGAAGAATAAAGTGTTAGGCTGGCATAACCCTAGACCGTCAGTGAATGCAGTGTTCACTTGTTTAAAGAGTTACAACAGTTTTGTATCTGAAGGCTTCGCGTATCTTGTGCGTAGGCGTAAACCTTTCACAAGAGAGTACCTAGCTTCTAGTCGTCATCCTTAACGACATGCGCAAACGATCGTGATTGAAACCGTTCTAGTGGTCCTTTATTCTTTACTAGATAAAAGCCATAGATCTCTTGAGGCGCCGTTGCTCTAAATAAAAGCCTCTTTTGTATATGTCAATACATAATTCGTTTCAGATAAGGAGTTTTCAGGCCAAGCTATTCGACAATGCACTACAGAAATAGACAATTATACAGTTCCGAAACAGAAGAAAGGTCTAGATGTCCCATAATCATTGGAAATTCAGAGATCTTATTGGCTGAAATAATATAAGATGTTTTAAAAGCCAGATGGAGTAAAGAAGAATGAAAGCCTTTTGAAATGGCAGCAGTAGATGGGTTAGAGCAACCGATTAGGCTTTTAGCAAGAAAACAAGTCGCACGCGCTCTCCATTTAATATCACGTCTTTATTTGCTCTAAGCAACAAACACTCCTCCTACTTTCACGACTTCGCCCAGCTTGCGCCTTTCATCCGTGACTGTGTTAAATAGTACATCGAGTTGAACAGTTCAATGCAAAGGTGCCTATAGTCACAGAGTGAGAAGCGAGTCATATTGTAACGAGCCACATAGTGGCAAAGCTAGAATTTGGAGGGTTGTCTTTCAGCACGAACTTAACTTTCCTATTTGGTCAGTGTGATTGCACGCTAGTGTGGTTAAATTATCTGGATTTCTTTCAGTTGGTCTGTGATTAGGTGATATTACCTGTTGGTGGATCCCTGCCCCGCTTCGAAAACATGGAAAATGACTTCCACATAGCTTACCCACTTGGTTACATGTTACCGATCTGATCCAGTCGTCGTTCTTGTTTTTCTTCTTTTCATCACGCTTTGATCTCCGAGGTCGTGACTTGTTTGCACGATAGCCTGATTTTGTAGGCACCGTCTTGATCGATTGGCCGATATAGAATTTGGTCTACCCAAGTAATGGGCAGACTCGAAATTGGAGGCAAGTTCAATGGCCTTCTGGAGAGTACACAGACTCTCTCCCTTGATCTTCTTGCGGCTTCTTTCCTACCTTCATTCTGCAGAAAGAACCGCTATTCCAATTTGCTGTTTTTCATTCGGTTTGGGACATCAAGTCCTGTTAGAGACGTACTCGTGGATTGTTCTACTCGTTTCAGGTGAAATCATCCACCCTTGCAGATCATACTCGATATTTCTTAGACCTTAAGCGTGTACGCAATTGACTTTTGAACAGTGACCATGTCTTGTGCATGGTAATTAGCTCGCAGTCGGCGATAAAGGCCCGGTACGGATTTGCTTTAATTACTTGAGATAAGCGTCACAAAGTCTGACGACTCTATTATCATCAAGTGGCGCTTGATGGCGTAGCACTGCTCTAATGCGACAATAGATAATTCAATATCTTCGCCAAACCTCTTTTCATCAACAAATGGATTTGTTTTCTTCAGCTCGTCTCTTGATAAAACGAGAAATTCAGCCTGTTGCATTTTGGGCTTGCATTCGAGCTCACAACCTGGGCTTAATATTGCTGCTGTTGCTTAGTGATATATAACAGAACTTGCTACATGGACAGTGTGTTTTGCCCTGTCGCTGCAGAAGGAGTTGCATTAGCCTGGGCTGCTGAATTTGCTTGGCCTTGAGCTCTTGCCGCATCTTGAAGAGTCGGCGCTCGTAAATTTGAGTGCGACGTTGTCCGTACGTGTTTTATTGTCGTCGAGAGCACCTATTCAACTCTGTTGACGAGGAATTTCCTTTGAAGATGGACTCTCAGCCGTACAACCTCTTAGTTAGGCCACACTTGCTAGAGTTCCCGGTGCTTTTTGTATAATCTACCAGACGATCATAAAGCTTCAAGAATAGAAACGAAACTGATAAAAGTTTGTTTTACAGTTTACGATTTTTGTATAAAAGAGAACAGTGGTCAAGTGAACTTTCGAAGCTCTTTAGTTTGCTGAATACGGTGCTTTAGGTTTTCAGTGATGTCGTGCACTAAATTTCTGGCACCCAAATCCTTACAACCCGCAATTTCGTTTTGGATAAGTTGGACAAGCTTTAGCTGCTTCACTATTGCTAATTACAAGTCTTTTCGAAGCTTGTCGAGCTCCTTGTTACAGCTTGCTAGAATTTAAGTGGCGTTCATGAACGGATTTGTGGGTTCACGTTTTACATTCAATGAAGCCGAACGAAATTGGTCACTTTGGGACGAAAATGAAATACATGTCTGTCACAAAGGTCTTGCCAAGTCAAGAAATCCCGAGCTACGACATATTGGCCCATTCGCAATCGTGTAAAACGTTTCGCGAGATTGTTATGAAAAGATTATCGAAAGGCTTGAACCTACATCGAGAGTTCCGAAGGCTGCGGCTTTAATGATCAATACAAATAACGGCACAAAGCTCGTCCGGTGGCCTCAAGTATTCGAGTGAGTATCAGTGCGCGGGTACAAATGTCTTTGCCAGTCATTACTTGGGTTCTGCACTGAATTTCTTAATTGTACATCGAGACTCGGTAGTCTCCGATGTCAATTTATAGTGGGGGCTACTAGTTGAGCTTACAAGCACGAATTTCGGCCACATAGTCAGTTATTCAGTACTTAATTAAAAAAAATTCCTACTACTCGAAACTTTGTTGATGGTTCCACGTTAAGTGTATGTAATTGTTATTCATAATGTACCGAAATGTCGTTTCGAAGAGTCAAATAGCGCACCTTCTGTACCAACGCATCCGAGGCTAAGGCTAACAAGCCATGGCCCGCTAATTTTTTTAATATATATATATATTATCTTACGCCACACCGATAAATAAAATAACCTGACATTAACTAATTCGCGTGTGGCCTCTAACTTCTTGTCAATGTAGCAAAACTTTGTAAGTAAAGTACTATGAGAAGAAAAAAAAAGCGAGAGCAACATCTTAGTGTATTCCTAACTTTGATCCGCCAGGCTCAAACTTTTTATTATCAATGACGACTTCATTGCTCACGCGTTCAATGGATACGGAATTAGGATTGCAAACTGTTCAATGGTTTGAGGTTCCTTCGTGGTGAAAGTTTTGTAGTAGAGCGGTGGGAGCAAAAAGAAAAGTCGATTGCCATTCGGGCCCAATTTCGCCAAATCATCAGCCGCCCCACCCTTAATGTCACGTGATTTTCCCACCGTCATTTGGAATCCACCAAACTGCGGCATCCACGCATCAATAGCAGTATCCGTCGACACGTACAGCTGATTTGCATGTTGACCAACTTCCACCCGTTCCGCGATTTCCCGAGGCTGCAACGACGGCGGAATGTCGATTGTTTCATTGCCTCGTTCGCGTTTACTCGTCTTGCGCATTCGCATGTCAGCACTCGACAAGAGCTTTCGATACACAAACGTCCCACCCTGCTCCAACAGATTCATGGAATGAGGCTCAAAAATGTGTCGGCATAACGAATTTGCCAGTGGATTTTCGTCACACGAACCGAGAAGGTTTTGCTGTATCTCGCGATCCGGTGTCCACTTCAATCGAGCAATCACGTGCACTGCCAATTCCGATGCATAAACGAGCTCGAATGCTCGATACGGTTCTTGGCTACGAATATGAATCAAAGTCTGAGCGATCTGAGTCGAGTAGATGGACGCCAACATAATGCAATCGCCAAGAGAACAACTGCTGCACGCGTACAGCAGCAAACCTTTTGGGTCTGTTGTAATGTCTTGCAGTACCATGCGAGGCACACCACCAAGACACTTGAACCGGTTCTGCCACACAGCTGCAGCCTGTGGATACAAAGGAGCAATTGTCGTCAGTTCTTCTTTTGACCACACTGGCATGTAGAAAACTTTTGGAGTAGGGACAAGCTTCATAAAATTACTAATAAAGTCCTGGCGCAGTGTACTTGTAAGAAGGACAGAGCAGTTTTCAATGGGCATTTCATCAATAGTTGTTGGATCCACCGAATCAACAAGGCACCACAGATCAGGAGACCAGAACTGTCGATTGCCTGAATATGGCAATTGCTTCACATCCCGCATAGTAATGCCGTCGAAGTAGAATCTAGCATATTTGTTAAAAAGTAGCACTCGCTTCTTTTCCTTGATTAATCTGATTAATCTCCACATGGCATAGTAGAGGAACACTGACTTGCCAATCCCACGCGTGCCCGTGACGACTGCATACTTGACCAAATTTTTATTTGATTACGACAATGCTTGGGCAGCAATGGACGTATACGAAGAGCGAATGTAAAGCTTTTGTTACCTTGTCATCTGCAGCAACGACAAAAATTCGAGCCAATCACACACTTGGTCAACAGTGGAAAAGTGTGAAAAGAATGGATCACTGCATTCGTCATAAAAATTGTCTCGGAAGACGGTTGGAATCGAGTTGCTTTGCTTCGAAACCTCCACCAGCACGTGAACATGACCCTCTTCAGCGGCGTTATCTCCGCGACTTCCTTGGCCCACAACGTCACTGCCCAGTCCAACATCCCGCAACTCCATTTTCGTGCTCTGTAGATGTTTGTATTCATTCGTGCTCCCCTCACCGTGCAGCGCGTCACTCTGCGTCAGCCACGCGCCATCTTTCTTTGCCACAAAGAGCTGCAGCGTGTCGGCGTTTCTCGTTGCCATGTCAGGCTTCTCCACTGTTACCGCATTCTTCAAATCTTCCACCGTCGCGGTCTCGTTGATGTTTACTGGAAACACACTTTTTGCCGCACCAACAATCGCACAAAAGAGCTCTACCATCTTTCCGAAATCTGGAATGTGATCAAAGAAAAGTATCATTCGTATTTAAGCGAATCGAGTCGTGTCACATAGACATCCGGCCAATGACAAGAGGCCACATCGTCGCGTGATGTGATGTGATCAAGAATGACAATTTTGTGCCACAGTCTACGAGATGTTAGCACGCATTCAAAGGATAAAAACTGAAAAAGGTCAACCCATGCGACAACGAAAGTCTATGTGACAAGCTTTCATTAATTTTCTCATCAGAAAACTTCCAGTGGGGTTCGCCGATAGTCGTGATACAATGTCCGTGCACTGATTGGTGAAACGGGAGGTGCGGTCGACGTGAAAACATCACTTCGCCTGGTGAGTCGACATAACTATTCGGCACAATTGCAAACGAAATGAATTTGAAAAAGTTGAAATTAGAAACTGCCAATTGTCGAAAGGGCGATCCTATCATTGATTAAAAGACCATGTGACACGTTTGCATTTTCGCTTAAGTACGCCAGAAATTTTCTTTCTTTCTTTCTTCTTTCATTCCGAATCTACTTGGTCGACGACAAATGGTAACTCTTTCGTGTGCGATCGTTGGTGCAGCTGAAAGTGCTTTTCCTGTAGATATTGACAATAGCGTGACGGTGGGAGATTTGAAGAAAAGGATTATAGCGAAAAAGCCTGAGACAATCAATGGAGATCCCGACAAGCTGCAGCTCTTCCAGGCCAAGACGGCGAACGGCGCATGGCTAATAGATTGCAAGAATTCGGAGCTGCTTCAGAGAAAAGTTGATACGTCATCGTATTTGAACTTGCGTGTGTCATGGAAGCTGAGCGAGCCAAATCTTTTCGGTGGTGTTTCGATAGAGAAGGACGTCGTTCATGTGCTCGTAATGGTTCCGAAGCAACGAATTTCCGCTTTGACTTTCCTTCGAAACGGATGTTTCTACCAATGTAGTGATCCATTCTTTTCACAATTTGCTGCTGTTGACCAAGTTGGTGATTGGCTACATTTTTCATCGTTGCTGCTACTGACGAGGCAACGGGAGCTCTACATTCGTTCTTCAAGCATACACTCTCTTCCAACGGACTGTGTTTAAACTCTTCCTCGAGATGAAATGGTCTAAGTTTTCCTGAAGTCATTTACACTTGATGTCACCAGTATGCTACCACAAGAGACAATTTCGGTCCGCGACATTTTACTATCGAGCTGTGTAAATCGATCGCACCTTGGTGTCCTAAGGTATTTCCAAGCGGCAATACTGATGACGGGGTTGCTCAAAACCTTGTGCGTTACCCCGAAGCTTTTTTGCAACACGCCGTAACTCCACCGAGTCAATTTGTGCGAATTTAGCTTGCTGCACACCCAGATATAACAGCGCTAGTAAAATGCGATAATTAAAAGTGCGGCCTGGGCGGTGTCCGCCAGTTGATGGTCTAAATCAAAGGTCGTCTGCTTAGACTTAATCTGACCTGCCGCAGAGCTTACGGTTCGTCTTGGAGCACTAGAAGCCTGTCACTATCGTCCAAGTACAAGCGAAGGGCTTAGAGTACAGCTCGTATCACTTTCAAGCTGTCTGAGACCATTCAACGTTTGGGTTGAAGTACACAATGGGATCAAGATGGAGAAGAGAGTCGTGGAGCGCTTTACTTCCTTTAAATCAACGGTATTGACCACCTGCATATTAATGTCATCGAGTGTTATCAGAAGGAGTGGTTTTCAGCCGGTAATTTGACCATATAATTGATATTGTACAAATATAGCCCTTGGTCCTACACTATACTAGCTGCTATACTCAAAAGTATATCTCATTTCCTTCAAAGGCTATGACATCTGATTGACAAAAGTTTGCTCAGGATTTTATTTGAGCTCATCTTACTAATATAAAGAGAGTCTTTATCAATGCCATGAGAAAGAGAGATGGTCAAGACCTTGAGCAAAAAAATAATAAAATTTAATACCGATTATTGTTGTTTCTCTTAAATACAGAATAGCCTTTTATAGCATATGATATTAAAAAGTGAAGAGATGAAAACAACTCGTCTCATTAAGGTAACTTGTCTCTAAGCAAGTATAAAGTATGGGGGTCCTGGATTTCCGCAATCATAAGCAAGAAAACGAAAAGTTTTCAGCCAACGTTACAGACAATGGTAAGCTCTACACGACCATCAACTTTGGTGATGTTTACTATGAGCACTACCGATACATATTTTACCAATTAAAAATCCTATTATCATTACACTCGTCATCGTACAGCCCAGCCGTCAAAAATGCCGTTCAAAGAAACGAGTTGGAAAGGAACTATAATCAATGATTAAAGCCTTTCTATATAAGCTGGCCTTTAAGGCAGGCTTGCGATAGGGTCGACATCGACGAAAAGAAGATACTTTCACCATCGCACATTATCATCACAACTTCCATTACAAGCTCGAAGACTCGAATATAATACAAAAAAGTAAAATACGCAAGAAGTAAAGGAATTATAGGGCTGACAATGGAAGATGATCAATAATCAAGTAGCTCAAGCGTCCTACTTCTCGAACTGTCTGATTTCGGGTTTAAATAAAAAAAAAACGAAACGTTTGCTTGATATGAAAATAAAAAACATGCTCTTTGTTGATTCCAAATTCTTGGAAGCTCCGGCCATTGCTATTATGACGATGCCACATTCCACTTATTTCTTAGCTTATCTAGATTTTCAAGACTGCTATGATTCGTGAGGTGGCTCAAGGCGCTATGCGTGCTACTGATCTATACTTCTGTCTGATGAGTTATCTTTTCAGACCGAAAGTAGTCACGTGTGGGCCTACGAGCCTAAAGGCCCACACGTTACTACCAGCCTAAGGCTGTAAACGAACGTTTTTTTTTCTTCACGAAAAGACACTTTTAATTTCATTGCTTGGGCGTGTAAATTACACTTTCTTGTGAGACCACGATCTTAACAACTTTTAAAATTGTTGACCTTACCACCAAATCTTGAAACCGTCCTCATCAAACCTGACTTGGTCTACGAATGGTGAGGAAAAGCAAAAATTCTACTGACGACACTTTATGGCAAACAAGGTCGCTGGACTTTTGTCCATTGATAAAATGTACTTTTGCGTCTTAGGTCATTGTGGTCCGATTGCAACTAAAGACAAAGAGGTTGGTGAAATTGCTCAATTGTTGACGTTCGTTAAAATTTTGCAGTGCCCGATCTCTATGAGTGGCGCAATGTCAGCACCAATCAGATCGCGGCCTTTAAATTTATTAGCGCTGCAGCCGTTTGGTTCCATCATAATCTTTTGCTTAAATGAATACATTCCATTGGTTTGATAATGAACGCGATTTAAATTGTTCTTGAAGCTGCTTTTGGCTCTTATTGCGCAAATTGTATCGCTTGCATCGCTGATAGTGCGCTAAAGTCGGGGCTTTTAGCTTCCTACTGAGCTGTACATTCCTCTTTTTAATTGACTCTGATAAAAATTCATTAAATACGGGAGCTTTATTATGATTTTTTGGTAGTCTTTCAAAATTAATGAAATCTTTTTGAGCTGGTGTAGCATGAAGCTGTCAAATGTGGCACTCCAACAATCAGACTGTCCATTCGAGAGGGCAAGCGGGTTTATCATTTGCTGTGCGGGATTTGACGGCAGCCAGTGAGCAAGAAATCGAGCTTGAATTTCATGAACACTAAGGTAGCGAGAGCTATTATCAGATATAAAAAAATACATTAGTACCACCGTATTTGCAATCGTCAAGTGCAGTAATACTGTGCGTATTCGGTGATGCTGGTGGACACGATAGTAAATAAGCTTTCTTGAACAAGATACAACCGCCCTTCCGACGGTCCTTGGGGTCACGCGTGCTCGCATTTAAGTAGTGTATTATAGGTAGCTAGACGTCATACATCACGACGAGTCGGGTGATAAAAGGTAGGGCAGAGCAAACATCAATAAACTGAAAACTTATTCTTTTCTGTCTTCAGGTGTATTAGCCCTGAGCCTAATCTCCGACAGACCTAGTTGCGCGTCATATACGTAGACGCTTCGCTTCCGAAACTAGTACATGTATTACGCCAAGCTGTAATGTAACAGCTGAAAGCCGCGTAAAAATGTTCTACGTTCAAAGTGGTAGCAAATGTCAATGTCTTTGATGTACTTGTGGAAACCGAGATGTTTGACTAGCTCGACGACGCCTTAATTATTTTAAAATATCTGAGTAGGATCCTCGCCCAAGTTCAGACAGAAATGCCTCGAGCCAGATCGTTAAACGAGTAACTTTTGCCAATACTATGTAATACGCTTTAATCGATGATACTGAAGCCGTGTGCTGCTATTTAAATTCCACAGCTATTGCATTCATTGTATATCACTAGCGCGTAGGTATCTCTTCTGCGTCAGGTCTTTTCGACGCTGGAATCCGCAACTTTTTGACACTTGTTGCTTACAACTTGATGCTATACATTTCTTTTAAATATGCCTATCTAACTGAAAGACACAAGTCCAACCTACAAGATCTCAGTGGTCGGTCAAGTCTCATTTACAAAATTTATTGAGCAAGCCGACAGCCTTGCGGTCTGGTTTCTTACTCAAGGTCTCTTGAAACTTGTGGCCTCTTTCGCTGATGACTAGGACAACTTGAAATCTGACTTTCATAGTGTTCGGACTGGATTACTATTTTCATACCAAACGTTTCCAAAGTGCGTATCAAGCGCTGCGACGAACCTGCTGTTACTTGCGAGCTTGGCTTAACACGTCAACCAGCTATCAGTTGATGTTTCTCACTAGATTTGTTTGCCTATAACGGACTTAGATGGCCACGTTGAAGCCTAAACTGAGTGACTACATTGTCGACTAATATAGCTCGTCGCTGCTGCTTTCGAAAACCAGATCATCGAAGTAAAAGACCACAAAAACCACGTCTTGCCGTCTATTCGGTGCCATTAGCTTCGCATTTCTTTCATCCCAGCTCCAGGTTGAGTTTGTTGATAATCTCATTTTGCATTTGCAGTGACTGCTCTGAATCGTTGAGCACGTGCTCGAGATGACAGACGTGTCCAAGTGCTCTTTATCTGTAATATGGTTGCGGAGGAAGCTTACAAAGCACCGGTCGTCGGAGCAGGCTTCGGCAACAAGCGGGGTGACGTCGGTGAAGGAGGAAGAGTTTTCTCTGCTTAGAGCAAATTGAGAAATGTTATTTAAGAAAGGGCTCTTACGAATTATTTTCTTGCTACGGCCACACTTGTGGCTCTTAGCCATCTCCTGCTACTATCCTCAAAGCTTTCGTTCTTTTTTACTCCATCTGGCTTCATGCACATCCTAGCTTATTGTCAGGTCTTTTTAAATTCTCAATTATATAAGACTTTTCGTTTTGTATAATGGTCTAAATTAATGGATATGTCTAATGCATATGTATTTTGGTACCACACCATCGATCGTACTTACCTCGAGCTAGTTATCGGGTTTTCAGCTTCAGAAATAATTCAACTCGACCTCAGTTAGCTTACCTTCTTTCGGCTTAGGCTAAGTTCATAAGTCCAGACTTGTAAATGTATCCACTTCATAAGACCAAATAATAGTTTTCGGCGCTTAGACGACTGCAAGCATCTGGTTTATACGACAAAAATTTCAAGTAGCGATTTTCAGCCCATTGAGTCGATGCTATTAATCTTAGGGTATTCTAAAAGATAAAAACCCCTTTCAAATATCAAGCAAGACTATTCTTTTGGTTACAGTCTCGTCTCGAGCTCTTTTGAATTTATGGCCCCATCATTTCGAACACTTTGTCAAGATCAAAATTATTAACTTATTTTATCAAAAAAAAAATTCGGTACGTCATTTAAGTAAGTTAATGCCAATGAAGCCTTGGACCAGTTACACTCATTACACCGGTTCGGGATATGAAATAAGGATCGCAAACTGCTCGATAGTTGGAGGTGTTTTTTTGGTCAAAGTTTTGTAGACGAGTGGTGGAAGCAAAAAGAAGAGGCGGTTGCCAATCGGACCCAGTTTTGCCAAATCATCTGCCACTTCACCATTGATGTCATGCGTTTCTCCCCTAGTCATCCAAAATCCTCCGAACTGCGGCATCCACGCATCATAGCAGTACACTTCGATGTCCGAGACACGTACGTACAGCTGATTTGCATGTTGACCGATTTCCACCCGCTCCGCGATTCCCGCGGCCGGGGCTGCAATGACGGGGGAATGTCGATTGTTTCATTGCTTCGTTTGCGTTTGATCGCCTTGTGCATTCGCATGTCAGCACTAGACAAGAGCTTTCGATACACGAAAGTTCCACCTTGCTCCAACAGATTCATAGAATAAGGCTCCAAGATGTATCGGCATAGCAAAGTCGCCAGTGGGTTCTCATCGCATGAATTGAGAAGGTCTTTCATTCTCTTGCGTTCCGATTCCCACTTTGTTCGAGCAATCACTTGCACTGCCACTTCTGATGCATAAATAACTTCAGGTTCTCGATACGGTTCTTGGCTATGGAGATGAAGCAAAGTCTGGGCGATCTGTGTGACATCAGAGTAGATGGACACTGTTATAATGCATTCATCGAGGGAACACATGTTGCACGCGGACATTAGCAGAGTTTTGGGGTCTGTTCCAATGTCTTGCAGCACCATGCGAGGCACGCCACCGAGACACTCGAATCGAGATTGCCACACAGCTGCAGCCTGTGGATACAAGGGTGCAATTGTCGCCAATTGTTCTTTTGACCACAGAAAATATCCGGAGAAGGAGCAAGCTCCATGAGTTTATCGATATAGTCCTGTTCCAGTGTGCTTGCCAGAAGAATGGAACAATCCATATGGGGAAGCCCAGGAATACGAGTCGGGCTTTGCGAATCGACAAGGCACCACAGATCAGGAGACCAGAATTGTTCATGGAATGGAGATGGCAACCGCTCTACCTCCCACATAGTAACGCCATCGAAATAGATGGGCGATTTCTTGTGATAAACAGCACTCGCTTCTTGTCCTTGACCAATCTCCACATGGCATAGTATACGAACACCGACTTGCCAATCCCAGGCGTGCCCATGACGACAGCATACTTCTCGCAACTTAGATCCACCTTGGACAGTGCCTGGGCAGCAATAGACGCATACGAAGAACGAATGTAGAGCTTTAGTTGCCTCGTCAGTAGCAGCAACGATATAAAATGGAGCCAATCACCAACTTGGTCAACAGCAGCGAATTGTGAAAAGAATGGATCACTACATTGGTAAAAACATCCGTCTTGAAAATAAGTTCGAGCCGAAATTCGTTGCTTTGGAACCACCACGAGCACATGAACGACGTCTTTCTTTATCGAAACACTACCGAAGAGAGTCGGCTCGCTAAGCTTCCATGGCGCACGCAAGTTCACATACGATGACGTAACAACTTTTCTCTGAAGCAACGTGTCTGGATTCTTGCAATCGATTAGCCATGCGCCGTCCGCCGTCTTGGCCAGGAAAAGCTGCAGCTTGTCAAGATCTCCCTTGATTGTATCAGGCTTTTTCGCTTTATCCCTTTCTTCAAATCTCCCACCGTCACGCTCTCATCAATGTCCACAGGAAAAGCACTTTCAGCTGCACCAACGATCGCACACGAAAGGGTCACCATTAGTCGTCGACTCGGCAAATTCTAGTCCAGAGAAGGAGAATTTCGGGCGTACTTAAGTTAAAATGAAAACGTGTCACATAGTCTTTTAATCAAGGATGAGATGTTTGGTGCCACAATTGTCAAATTCTAATTTTAACATTTCCAGATTCATTTTCTTCAACCCGCTCCTTTCAAGGAATTACACTAAACAGAGCTCTAAATGATCTATGGTACAGTCGGAGCCAACAGAAGCAACTATCAACCGAGTTGGTGCTATAAGGCGGTACGTTTTCTTGCTCAACGAAAAAGCAGACTTGACCAGATTAAATATCTGCGGATATTAGTTATCGTGTCGGACGTGTAGTACAACCGTAAAAAAACTTTAAACCTAGGCTAGCGTACTGCTCGACATGAATAATGGCGTTTATTGGCTGGACGTCATTAATCCGAAAACTGTTTTGAAACAGTTATCTTGCCAGTGTGCATATGTGTTTCCCTTTATTGAAATTGTAGAACCAAAACTCTGTACTGACGAAAAATATTGTTGCGCATTCCGAACTTTTCATTTTTACTTTTCTGCCAACCTCATGTTATAGATATAATTTGATAGTGCGCCAACAATACCTTCCACTCCTTCTAATGGAAGTCGGCGACCGAATTCAACTTGGATTAATGATCCGGGTCAATTAGAGTCGAGTGGTAGTAAATCTCAAATTAAGCTAGGGGTGCTAATTGACTCAAGCGACGCTCATTCTGTTGTCAAATTTGCTGACGCTGCCATTGATACAAATTTTATGAGTCATGTTTACGTGCTTATGAGATCATAATTACTGTTGAGACAATTTTTTTGTCGAATTGCGCCCTGAAGTGGCTTTTACCCAATTACCAAGACTGAAAATGCTCAAACGAAAAACAGATGGAGGTTCAAAGCCACGTAACTGTGTTTGAAATCTACATGCTGCACATTAAGGTTTTTACTTGTGCCATGCAATCTGAGACAATACAAATCATACTCATCGTATTTTTGCTGTTTCGAAACAAATCTTTTTTAACGTTTAGCCCAGGATTTACCGTTATATTGTTTTTTTGGAGTGTATATTGTCGAATCGCATGACCTATTATTGTTGGATCGACAAAGCTTAATTAAGTGTAGATTGCCACGACAGAAAAAAAAAGCATGAATATTTATTTTTTAAGTAGCCGAGTGAATGATCACTTACCAGTCATCAATTGCTCAAATTTTAGCAATATCGGAGCGACTGTTCTTGGTGTATCGAAGGTCTCGGGTATGCAGACATCATAGCATATATAATATCAAAGCCAAGAATTACGATAATCGAAATGCGCACATAAAGCTTCTGAAGAGCGCGCATACGCTAAAAAGTTAAACCATGTTAATTAAAAAGAGTGGCAAGAAGCACAATGCCTCTGCATTGGGGCTCAAATTCTACTCTGCGACTCTTCTTATATTGATCGACGCGTATGGAAAAGGTCGTCAAAATTGATACTACAGCTAATAATGACAACTGTTGATCTGCATGCATAAACGTTTTTACAATTAAATGATAAAAGCAGCAAGAAGTACACCGGTGCTCGAACCAGGATCCGCTGGGTGAGAGCTAGCTATCCTACCCGTCTTGACTAAATGGGAATGCTTTGACAAAGAGATCGTCACGTAAACACTCATACAATCATACATGTGCTTCTTGAAATAGCGCACATAAGCTATTTAAAATAGAAAAAAAAATCCCAGGAGAAACAAAAGGATTCCGCACCGGGACTCAGATCGGGGCCTGCTGGGCGAGTGTCAGCTATCCTACCCACCTAGACTATTCGGAAAGGCCGAGTTTTACAAATTAATGAATCGCTACATAAGCACGCGTACAAATGTCACACATACGCAGAGCTACTTGAATCGAAAAAGTATATTCACCATCCTGCTCTAGTCATATATATATGTGCTTAGGAATTGATGACACCGTTTCATCATCAATGATCTTATCGATATCATGTATAATTGAGTTAGTGGCTCTGCATAATCAATTGCTCACTGCGTTGCTTACTCTAGACGCCCGAGTAAGTACTAGCCTTAAAATCTACTAGTGCACCATGCTCTGCGCTCTACTCTCTTCAACATATCCCCATGCTGTACGTATGAACCCTGACATTGCGGTAGTCACGTAAGCTACTTCAGCTGCCAGTACACTATTTGACTCGTCAAAATGACACTTCGCTCCACTATAACAAAGCGGAATAGACTCATCAATGCTTAAGGATCAACAAAGTCCCAAAAATATTACTAATATCCTTATCAAAGCACCTATTTGACTTTATTACTGCGGCCCATTTATTGAATTGAGATCGGAAATAAGATGTGAACACATATCGTTATCAAAGTGATCAAAGGTATCGATGCGATGGCACCCAATCTTTTGCCTGCTATGGGTTGGCTGTGCGCTTACTTTGCTCTTAGCTCAAAGGCGCAACAATACAAAGACTTTGATCAACTCGGCATCGATGCCCTGGACGACCATGAGAGCGCTACTGCTGACAGCGTTAACGAAGAGAGGATGTGGAGGCCAACGGCACTCAAAGAATTGTTAAAGAGTAAACATGTTGCCACCAAGTACCAGCAGCTGGAGAGAACAGAATCAAGTACGGACGAACAACTGTCTCATCTCTTGAGTGTGCTGTCACCCGGGACCATCCAACCATTCAATAGAGAGCAGCTCAGCACATGGCCGCCGCCTCATGACCTTTTCATTGATATGCAATTTACAAAGGCAGACCTGAAAGGCGATCGCATTATTACATGGCTCAAGTATTTCGATACGCACGGACGTCAGCAAGGTTCTAGCGACATTCCGGAGCGTCGCTATGAGGCTCTCGACTTACTGCTGAGTATCGACGGGGTGCTTGAAAAGGATTTGGCTCGCCTTTTCAATAAGGCTGAAAAAGACACTGATCTTAAAGACTTTAGTAGCAGCATGAAGGACGTTGTCAAGCTAGACTTTCAATTGCGCGCTATGCTGGAGAAGGACGAGAATACTCCCGAAGCTGTCTTTAACAAGCTGCGGGTCATGGTCTCTAGAAAAGATACGAATGTTCTCCAATGGCTTCGGTACTGCCAACTCTATAAAACAAAGCACAATAGGGATGAAAGTGTGTTGGCCAAGGACGGCAAGGATTTTGACAGTAGGATAATGGACGTGCTGAAGGGAAAAAAATCCCTGGATGAACTCGTGCAGCTATTTACATCCATTCGTGAAACGACGGGCTTGACCAAGTATGCGGATCAGTTGTTGACAGCCATGCGGGGACAAAAGAATGCGGCATGGCTCGTAGAGAATAAGCTGCCGAAGGAAGTTTACGCAGACGTAATTAAAGCGGATATTCCGGCTCACAAACAGCTGCCCAACTTTGTTCAGTGGCTCGAATTTGTTAGCTTGTACAACAGGAACCACGTTCGGCATTCAATGAATTGTGTGATTGAATCCTTGGCTCCGGACAAGAATGTGGAATCTCTTTTTAATGGTGCTGCACTTCTTGACAACCTCAAGGAGTACGATAGTGTCAAGGATATCGTCGCAGATGCATTAAAGGAGATATTTAGGGCTATGAATGAGCAGTTAGTGAGTCATATTCAGTTGAAAGCACTTTTGAAGGATTTGAGCCGGAGTGATTCACGTTTGGGTTCCTATGAAGACGTGATTGACAGCTACTTTAAATTTTTATCGGACTAAAATTCTTGGTGCTAGCTGATTCTCTCTTCTGCTTTGTCTAAAAGGTAAGGATATTGACTTCCTCCGACTCTAAAGAACTTAGCCTTCACCTAATAATAAAAAAAATTGTACGTTACAGCCGCATGTTATCTGTACCGTGAGCCCGAAGAGCTACCGTGAGCTCGAGGAGCTTCTGGTGCTGTATGAGCTCAACGCTTTCTACTGTTCATTCCTCGGCTAGGACCGTACGTTAAGTATCAGTGTGCTCACAGATAAAACCATCTATCAGCTATTATACATCCATTTTGCTTAGCTTGATAATTGCATAGCTTCAGTTTGATTGATAACACCGATGTGGATGGACGGACCACACTTTGGTGAAGTTGTAGAGCTCTGCATGGCTCACGTGACTGCAGAATATTTCGTTGTGTCTTGCTTTTAAGTCGGACGTTAAATGTACTCGAGATAGAGGTGGCATTAAGGCAAAGAATATATGTCATAAATGAGAAAAATAAGCAAAATCGATTTTTCTTTAGCACAAGACGACGCTTTATTTGCAGCCTCCTCACACACACAAAATTACGATAAATAGGTTTGATCATCACGTCCATCTCTGAGTTTATACGACAGAAAGCACGGTCTGCTCTTAGGGAGTGATCTGCTTACTAATACGAACAAGAGTGTAGTACTTTTGCGCTCTTTCGTTCGAGTAGACCTTCAACCACAGGACTTTTCTATCGACCCATGTCGGCTATTTATAAGTCTCCCAATGAGCCAGGTACTCGAGTTGGATGAGGCCGTATCGAGTATGACTTCTAAATAATAGATTAGAGATCCGATCTACTCCAAATCTGTCCTTCTCTAAACTCTTACAACTAGTCGTCCTCAGGCGAAAAAGCTTCATCGAAAGGCACTCATTTATCTCTGTCATTTGTAAGCGCAAAAGCAAAACAATCCGAGTACCTTGAGATAGAATACATGGACATTAGAAATTCCGCATGTTCTGTTTTACCGATCCCAACCCGCGTCGCATGCCAGTCTATCAACTTATTCGCGTGCAGAGGTCCATGCCATGCGTGTATTACGTTCCTGCAGTAAAATCGATACCCTGTATCAATGTGCGCAGTTTCTTATTGTTTGCCCGATTGTCTATTACTAGGTTTGGTCCTGCCATTGACACGTGATGCCATCGGCGTGGGTCATAACCTCGTTGTCTCGAGCTTTAAAGCGATATCACAAACAAATGAGTCTGGCCTCAGATGCAATCATGCGCGCTGCTGAGGGCGACCGTCAAGTATTTCGCACAGTTTTGATAGCTTGTCCATAACGTCCACCTCCAGTTTAAAAAGCCATAGCTTAAATTTAAGTGTGAAGATGCCATCGACTCGTGGCCGATACGTCATTGCAGTGCGCTTTCTCTGATCCGGAAGCGCAGCGGAGGATGAGGGGTTCAGAGGTGTTCGCACTACCAAAATAAAGGCATGTTTCAATCGCTGAAAGTTGAGTAATACCGGCGTGATGTATCAATGGTATCGGGTACTCTATCTCCGACTTACAACTCACGTATCAAAGGTTAGTTACTGAGTGGTTCTATGTTACCAAGCTTCTGTACTAGCCCAGCAAACTGCATCTGCACAGTGTAGTATATAAAATATCTAATGAACGTCTGAATCTTTCTATTGCCGGCTCACACACTGGTACGTTGTATTAATAATACGGAGCAAGTTTGTGCTTGCGAGATTTGAAATGGGCTGATTCAGTACGATATTTATCAGGTCACATCGTTTTACTAGATGCCTACGCTCACCACTTGTCATTTTTTGACCTAGAGTGATCGAAAGAGCGTCGATGCGCTGGTACACATTCTTCTTCCTGTTTCTGGTTGAGATATGCACTTGCCTTGCTCTCAGCGTAATAGCGAAGTCATTCAAAGCGTCCGGTCGACTTGGCATCGACGCAGACTCTGGATCGAGCGCATTTGGTGCGAACGAGAGTGAGGATCCGTCGAATGAAGCCAGACAGTCACTAGATAACCATGAGAGCGCTACATCCAACAACGCCAACGAAGAGAGGGGGACGATAATTGCGATCCTGAAAGAAATATTTAACTTTGAGCACAAGTATCAGCAGGTAGAGAGAGTAGAATATGATTGGGATGAACAACTGTCTCGGCTTTTAAAAGTGCTGTCAACCAAGACCACTCAATCAAATCACGAAGGGCAGCTTAGCTCATTGCCTCACCCTCGTGACCTTTTCAATGATTTACATTTTACAAAGGCAGACTTGAAAAGGGATCAGATAATTTTATGGCTCAAATATTTCGGTATATACGGTCAAAAGAATGGTCTTCGCGACAATCTAAAGTATCACTACGAGGCGTTTGACTTATTGATGAGTATTGACGGGATGGATGAAAAGTATCTGGTGCGCCTTTTAAAAAAAATTAAAAACGACTCTGGTTTAAAGGCTTTCAGTAACAGCATGAAGGACGTCATTAAGCAAGAGTCTCGATTGCACACTTTGCTAAAGAATGACAAGAATACTCCCGAGGCTGTCTTCAGCGAGCTGCAGGTCAAGGTTTCTCACGATGATTTGAGTTTTTTGCAATGGCTTCGGTACTGCCAACTCTACAAAACAAAGTACATGTCAATTGAGCAAGGCAATTTTTTTGACGGTAAAATAGTGGGCATGTTGCAAGAGGAGAAATCACTTGATGAACTCATGCAGCTATTTACGTCCATCCGTGAATCGTTGGGCTTGACGACGTTTGCAGATCAGCTATTAACAGTCACGCGGAAACGACAGAACGCGGAATGGCTCAAGGAGAATAGATTGCCAAAGGCTATTTACGCACACCTAATCAAAGCGGATACCCCACTGCACAAACAGCTGCCCGACTTTGTTCAGTGGCTCGAGTATGTTTGCTGGTTCGACACAAAGCACGCAGCGCAACCAAAGACGGACGTACTTAACTTTCTGGCCCCAGGGAATAAATCGGCCTCTCTGTTTTATCTTGCTACAATTTTTGCCAATATGAAAAGCGTCAATGGCTTCGTCAAAGATGCGTTTGTTGATATCTTTGAGATCATGGAAAACCAATCAGTGAGTCCTTATGAATTAGAAAGTCTTGCGAAAGTTTATCGCTGGCTTAATCCAAATGATCCGTTGAACAAGTCATATGACGAAGTGATTGCCAGCTATTCCATGTGGCTCGGAGAGTCAAACTGGCACGTTCTCTCGTTTAAAACGCCTTAACCGTAAGTACTTCTTACCTGCTTTGGTGTTGACATATGAAGACTCTGACCTTCCCCTTTGATTTAATTTTGCACATTGCAGCCGCATTTTATCCGACCGTTAGCTATCGGAACTGCTTATGTTGCTTTACGAGCTCGGCGGCTTCAAATATCAACAAGTGGTCGTCAACGTGTGCGGTACCAGTCATTGCCATGACACAACAAAATATTAAGTGCAGCCACTGGATAATTGCTTAACGTAGCTTCGATTTTTTTTTAATAATTTTTTCTCTGGTTATAATATATGGAAATGTTCAGCTTAAAAAAGGGAAAAACGGAATATATATCGCTTAATATATTTGCGGTGTTTTTTTTACTTTAACGCAATCAGACTTTTACTCTAATCCTAGTGCTACTAGGAAAACTAAAAGAGTTGCTTTTCAAAGGATACCGAGCGAGCTCGTGTGCATGGTATGGACCAAAAGCAATGATGTAAGGATTTCTGTATAGATTAACGTTAAGGTTACACCGTTATCGCAACTCAGGGCTATTCGCTCGAAAAATAACGTCACTTATCTATCGTTATGGTATTTGCATCATCGGCTGAGTGTCAACACTCCTGAAATGCGCAAGCAAAATCCACTGGAGATCTACTTCACCAACTGGCCAGCCCGTTCGGATTGCTAACACATGACAGAGTCGCACGTGCGTGTGCGTTTATTTAAACGCTATCACTGACTGAACATTCTTTCGCAATATCGTGATTTGTATACCCAATGTACATTGTGCACATGCGTCGACAAATGACCAATTTACCCTTTTACAAAGAAAATGAGATATTACTTACTCAATTAATAGTAAGAACATGAAAGCTTATTGTTCCTAAGCAAAATGATTCGTGTAATTTAAGCGACTAAGAGATTGCCAATTGACTAAATGGACGAGATGTGTGACACCAGAGCAAAAAAGTCGTAGACAGATATACGTCCCCGGTCTTGGCGTAGGCAATAGTGTGCAGCATATAGTCAATGCAATGCACACTCGAAATATATCTTATCTATAATTCTGTGTTTCCACTCTGTTGTATAGGCAGAGTCTATATCCATTCCGGTAGCCTTCATAGTGCCTCGATTTGCAAGTGGCATGAGTATCAACAGGGTGGCTGTCGTGCACCGTGAGCCACTTTTTATCAAATCTTCTTCTGACCGGAAGCCATATTTTATCACGAGCATCTGCACTATGCAATGGGCTGTAATGTAGCTTGAGCATGCAAAAAATAGAGGCGAATTGTCTTAAGAGGTGACAAAAGGTCGATGTCTTAATGAACAGAAGTACTTTTTTTTAGCCAAAATAGACACCGTAGGCTTCAAAATGATCGACGCAAGTTGGGCTTGATCCAAGTGATCTTTCTTACCCCCTTTCGAAGCGCTCAGACAGAAGGCATCCTTAAATACACAGATCTAAGTGTGGTACACCGTCCGTCGACTTTTTCAAAACTATAAAATTTCCTACGATTCGCTTACGACGAACAGAGTCGGCCCACTAACTTTAAAGCCACCAGAGGAGTAGATCAGCCCGGACGACGGGCACACAAGAAGAGAACCTAGCCGAAAGTCCAAGTCGCAGTGGTTAGTTGGATTTTTGCAGGCTTTACGAGAGCCACTCCGCCACAATGGTACGAGCATTTTGGTCTTTTGTGACTCAACTAATTTGTAGGTAATTGAGGGACAATTGAGATCTGTATCAGCTATCAAAGTAGGTGGATGCGTCATCAAAATGTAGAAACGTCGACGATTTGCTAGATTAATCATATAGCATAGCGCTGGGTGATCCTTGTCGAGTGAAGTAACAAAATAAATAAGTTTACAAAGCTCACCCATCTCAATTTACCATCGTCATTGATAAATCTGCTGTTGTTTGCGCGGCAAGCTGTGATCCACTTGCGAAGAATTTCGGTTAAAAGATAATAGACTTTCATCAGCCAATGCTTAAAACAAAACAAGCCCATGGCATCGCGCGTGTACTTCAAAGCCCCGAAAAGCCAATAAGCAGAAGAAAAGCTGTTGTAATGACATAGTTAGACGAGCTGCTGAAAGAATGAAAACCACCTAGAAAGGACTTCAGCAGCGCTTTTCAAGCGCTCAATGATAAAGATTTTGTGTGTAGCTCATTAGTGAAACTTGTTTTAGCAAAAATTATTGTGGATAAATAGACGGTTGTGTAGGCTTGATGCATACAACCGAGAAAGAAAGAAACAACCAAACCACTTTTATATGAAAATGGTTTGCTTTCATTATAATGTCGGACGCTCTACGCTATAAGATACTTAGCTTGCTGGTAAGAGTCTACGGTCGAGTCAAGCGAAATTGAACAAGCCCGACGATCTGATTAAGACGCGCTCTTTTGTCTAGATCGAAAAAACGAAACGCAATTCCTTAGCGTGAGGTCAATCTTCATCAAGAAAGAGGCTCTTCAGAATACACAGCCACCAAAATCAGAGTCGCAAAGTGATGCAACACAGCTTTCAATTTATATGTCGGTGATCTTAACAACTGGATCGATCAGCTCTGGTGTTCAAGGGTAGATGCGCCTTGACCAATCTAAGGCGCCAATGTTGCGACCACATACAGATATATCGGCAAGCGCGTAGAAAACAAACGGCAAATGGCCCAACATGCAAACGTTCTACAATTCAACTTTTAACCGTTTTTAAGGGATCACCAAAAAACATTATATATATATATCGCTTAGCTTTGCCCCAAGCCAGAAAAGCTAAGCCCGAATGTAGGCACGATTTTGTTGACTTGTATGCTAAAAATCAAGATTTAAATAACCCAACCTAAACTGCTCAGGCTCAAGCGATCTCTACCTCGTATCCTCGTGTCGGCAACATCTATGTCAAAACTGTTATGGCGTTGCGACCAGAAGACTTCGTAGACTTTGGTAAGGTGCACACCAAATATCTGGCTTAAGCAAGCTAAGTTAATAGGTAAGATTAACGACAAAGTGATACACAAACTTTAACAGTTAAATGTTAAGAAATCTTGTTTTGAATACCATAGTTTGAACTTTATCTAGACGAAATTAACGACGAAAGTGCGGTGGTATCAGAATGACAACCGGACGCACCAGATAATTAGTCACTTTTGCTGAAGCCCCAAAGTTTATAATTCATATCTGAGCTAGGAAAAAACAGTGCAAGGTGTATTACATTGCATGGGATAGCAAGAATTAGATTAGATCTAGCCAATGGAAAGATGTGATTGTATAATGAATTCAAATTCAGCTGTACCACTAAATATAGAACATGTACATTAAAGTGTCTCTCCGTGCGACATCATCCGAACAATCAGTGTCAATCGCAAAGAGCGGTAGATTTCTATCGTCGTTCAGTACCATTATCTCAAAGGCGCTGAACTGCCACATCAAGTCTCCGTTTAAGCTAGATTCTGTCGCTCGAACTTGTTTATACGGATCTTAACTTCTGGGGGCCAAACGATACCATGTCTTTTTGGACCATGTTTTTTGCATGGCCGGTGAGACTGGCGTCAAGTCTAAGATCAATTATGGTGTACTACTGATTAATGAGATTGCTGTAAAAGTAACCTCATTAAACCTCTGAATAAGCTTCAGCTTGTGATAAAACTTGAAGCTTATTCAGAGCCCTGGAAGATGAGATAAATCGAAATTGATGTCAAGCATGATCTTAATACACACTCGTTAAAGGCAAAGCGACCAAATCAAGATGCAGACGGCGAATTCGAGAAATGAAAAGGCTCTTTTGTTGAAATGTTGAAGGGACGGGTGAACGTCCTGCCAAACGTACGTGTGACCACTGGAGAGGTAAGAAAGTAAGCATCCCGATTGACTAACTGGGAAGTATTGCATTATGAAAAGGGCCATAACGCGTAA
The DNA here is from genome assembly GCA_003676415.1 of Plasmopara muralis. NCBI lineage: Eukaryota > Oomycota > Peronosporomycetes > Peronosporales > Peronosporaceae > Plasmopara > Plasmopara muralis. Next base: position 20,033 of record RCHQ01000112.1, on the reverse strand, counting down.
AGTTTCCGGAAATAGACGCCATCTGCTTTTAAGGCAATTTTTTATTCCTACTGCTCAATTTGATGTTGCAATATCGATAAGAGCCACATCAGACCAGTGGAACAGCGTGTACAGAAAGTACTGGCAGCCCGTGATTTATAGGCTGACCTTCGTTCGATATCTAAAAAAGGTCGCTCTCTACCTGACTTCAAGGATTCATAATAGAGTTCTAACGCCTAATAGAACTTACATCTATAAATGCGAGCTAAATTCTATCAAGGTTTATCAATATGACTCCAGCCTTTAGCTTACAGGATGCTTCCCGCTGATCCGTACTGTACTTTGTTTCCTCATTTCGACGTGACAAAAAGTCTTACAAAAAGAAAGGAAGAATGAATAAAATGTGCCTTTGTTCGAATTCAATGGAAAAATTATGTTTGAATGGAAAAAATCTACCTTGCATCACAACTTTTCTACCAAAATGAAAACAATCTACCTACGAAGTAAAAAAACCTTTTGAAAAAATAAAAACATGTATATACCTAACTCACGAAAGAAAATATACTTTTATGCTGCGCATTACTGGTGCATCGACGCTTGTTGTGTCCCACTTGACCACAGCTGCCGCATCGATAAAGACTTTTTGGCTCGTCAACTTTTAATGTAGCATGCTGTGATTCGATTCGATTCGTTTTGGGTCGACCTTTTCGTTCGGACGGATTTGGTCGAAGATGCTACTTTTTACCAGTTCACTTTTTGTCACAAATGGCTCCACTTCGAGAGCTTCATCGTAGGCAAGTAGATACATTTTGGTTGATCGCATATTCTCAATTAACAATTCTGCACGTGACAGCTGATTTGAAAACTTAAGTGCTGCTATGGGGTTTCGACATGGAGCATTCAAATCCTTCACATGTCCGTATGTGCAGGTACCACTGGTACTGTTTATCTTCACACATACTTCATTGGCTTGTTTGTTCCAATTGACCGACACCACAAATGATGTAGTTGAACTTGAACATACTTTTTTTTTGTTTCTCCGTACATTTTCAACAATGACGTGATGCAACTAGCAGCATAAGACGTAACCACATCCCATGTTTGGTTTGTCCAGCAAAATTGAGCCACTTCGTACCGACATAGCGTTCGATTGCCATCACACAATTCAAGATCGGCATTTCTCGGATATTTTTCAGCGCGTTGTTTATGGATTCGACTTTTTTAAAGTAAGCATTCTAGAGCATGAACTGTGGGCAATGGACCACTTCCCATAGCCAACGTCACCCAGCCATTTAATTGCCTCGCGATTTAGCTTCATCAGGTCTTCTTCTTTGACTTCGCACGATTGCCTGGTCAGTGCACGTGCTAAGCCCCATGCATGTTCTTGCAACGTCATGCTTCTAAAGTTAAAGATTAAAGTTTTCCATCAGGTGATGTAAGCACAAAATTATGGTATTTCTTTGCCATTTTCTTTCATTGCTGGCACTAATCCTTGTCACGATCAGATATTACGAAGGCTGGAAGTACATGTAAATGCTGGAACAGGACCTTGACGATCCACGCCCAATTTGCTCTAGTCTCACTGCTGACGAATGCGACTGCAACAATCTGAATCTCATTGTTCCCATTTTTGAAATTCGCCACCAACAGCACACCTCCAACTTTGTTTTTGAGAAAAGTGCCATCCAGTGCCATGCCGCGTAATGCATATGGAGCAAACGCATGGCCTACATATTATATACGGTAAAATTCCTATTTGAAGGTATAAATTCTCTGTTTTTTATCTCTTACATGTGTATTTTTGCCATTGTTTTTGTTGTTGCTTTTTCATCCTTTTTTGTTTTGGGGGAGTGCCTTGTAATGTATATTCTTTCCAATCTCCCTCAAAATATAAGTTTAAAGTTTACACAGGCCAATTAATTATTATCGTGAGAGAATAGAAATTTAACACTAGGTAGAGAATATCGTAGCAAATTTGAAGTCTGCCGCTTTCAAACGCTCGGCCGTTGTAAAAGCTACATTTTTGCGGCTATGTCCATTTTGAAGGCGATGTCCAGTACATCAAAGAGGGAAGGGCCAACACGTAAGCAGTTTTGTCATGCGCGTTTTTGGTCCCAGCTAGACAATTTTCATTACACTTTATCGTCTTTGGTCCCAGTCCAGACATGTTATAGTAATGTTATAAAATTTTTGTGTATGCCCTTTATGAAAGAAATGTATAGCTTTAATGTGATTGGCGATACTCAAAATAAAAAGGTCAACAGTATATTTAGTCAAGGATTTTATCGTATCATACTGACGATAAAATCCTTGACTAAATATAAACGCGAAATGTGTACGGTCACGAGAAATAATTGCACGCTCTAAGCACACAATTATACGCGTCATATAATATCTTAAGAACACGAGGTAAGAATTTAACTTATTTTGTCGTGATGCAGAACCCAGCTGAGCAAATGCGTGTTGACGACGAGAATTACAGTCTATCGAATCGCTAGCTCTGCAAATTGACACGAAACAAAGCGTTGACAGATTTTTTGCAAACGAACATAAACGTACACAGCGCTGCCGCCGCGCTGACTGGCATAACCAACAACCTAGCGCAAATATCACGTGGATGCTCTACAAATATTGCGAAAATACTCGTCCATTTGTGGTTTTCAGTTGTTGTAGTGACGTTCACCAAGAGATTTCAGGAACAAACGCGCCTTGGACGGTACGTGGTGTTGTCCGTATCAATAGGAGCAAACAATGTGGTTGGGACTTTAGGTAGCACTAACTTTCTCTATAAACCGGCCTGAGCTGAAGATTTGCTACAATTTCTAAAAGAAAGCTACAGACCCAATAAATTAGTTTTGTAAGTAGAAAGCTCTTGGGCAAACGCACTATGTAAACAGTGTTTGCCCACATTGTCAAGCCATGTAAGGACAGTCTCATGCCATCTTCTCGGTAATGCCGCGCTATAATTTTTTTTTTATCTCTAGGAGAACTGGTCAAAACACGGAGCATTACCCAACTCGTTAGAACGACATCGACATGCATGCACGAGTAAAATAGGCATCATGATCAGCAAAGTCGGACAAATAGAGTACCATAAGCAGGACAACTATACTGACGAGCTTGCTACTGCACATATAAAAAGGTCTACTTTGTTAAGAATGATCCCATGTGGACCAATCCAAAAATCCTCGATGGACTATTGGCTAAAAACCTAATTTCGCGATATCGTGGTTTCTTGATTCTTCATTAACACGCCCATTGTTTACCTTGACACCACAAAGTGACCGATGCGCTGGTACACATTCTTCTGCCTCTTAGTAGTCGAGCTCTGCGTTTGCTTTGCTCTTAGCGTGAAGGCGAAACAATCTAAAGACTCTGGTCAACTCGGCATCGACGGCGTCTCCAAATCGAGCGAATTTGGTGCCGACGAGAGCGTGGACCCGGACGAAGCAAAAGAGGCTTTACATAACCATGCAAACGCTTTTGCTGACCACGACAACGAAGAGAGGGCGGGAAGGTTTGAGAAATTCAAAGAATTTTTCAAATCGGATAAAAAATTACTCAAACATTTAAAAAAGCTGTCACCCAATGTTGTCCGACCGAACAATAGAGAGCAGCTCAGCAATTTGCCCGAACCTCGTGATCTTTTCGTGAGTTTGCAATTTACAAAGGAAGACTTCAAAAACGGCCGAGTAATTACATGGCTCAAGTATTTTGATGCGCACGGACGCAAGCATGAACTCAACGACCTTACGGAACGCCGCTATGAGGTTCTTAATTTACTAATGAGCATTGATGGGGTGGATGGAAACGATCTAAGTCTTCTTGCCAAAAAGGCTGAGAAGATCCCTGATTTAAAGACCTTTACTGACAACTTGGAGAACGACTTCAAGCTAGAGTCCTCGTTGCTCGATTTGCTGAAGAAAAAAGAGAATACTCCGGAGGATATTTCTAGAACGCTAAAAGTTGAAACGTTCTCTCCGAATGATGAAAATTTTCTCCAATGGCTTCGGTACTGCCAACTCTACAAAACAAAGTATGACATGCACAAAGGTTTGTTGATCAAAGACGGCAAGGATTTCGACAATAGAATTTTGGATCTGTTAATGACGGATAAATTAGTCGATGAACTCGTGCCGCTGTTGACGTCCGTCCGTGAAACGAATGGCTTGAAGGCGTTTTCGGATCGGCTTCTGGTAGCCGTACGTACGGCCGTAGCCGCACGGGGAGAAACGAATGCGAATTGGCTCAAAAGCGGAAAGAACCCAGGGGATCTCTACGCAGAACTAATTGATCGAAGAATTGGAACTCACGAACAGCTGCCCAATCTTGTTCAGTGGCTCGAATTCGTTATTTTGTACAATAAGAACCAAGGAGAAAATATAAAGTTCAATGCGGTCGAGTTTCTGATCCCTGATAGGAACCCTGCGTTCGATCTGTTTTATCGGGCTGCAATTCTTGACAAGCTCAAGAACACCAATAGTATCAAGGGCATCGTCGCAGATGCGTCAACACAGGTTATGAGGGCTTTGAAAAAGGCGAGAGCGACACCTGATTCCTTAAAATTACTAAAGAATCAACTGCCTTCGGAAAGGCTGTGTAAAACAAGTTACGAAAATGTGATTGCCAGCTACACTAAAAAAATGTTTCCGACGCTTTTGGAAGCGAACTAGGATCTTCTCTTGCTTCGTCTCGAGAAAAAAGTACGTCTTACTTGCTCTAATCATGAAATATGTAAGAGAAGCTAACCTTCTAATTTTGTACCTTACAGCCGCATATTTTTTGTATTGTAAGCCGCGTGGAGCTATTTCTGTTGCTATATGAGCAGCACCCAATTTGCAACGTATGCCGTTTTTAATGCAAATTGGGGCTTCCAATAAATCGCATTTTTTAGCTAAATAATATGCATCAGGCAAAAAAATCTTGGTAAACATTTAGCTTCCATTTGACTGACAAAATTCAAAGAGGCAAGCTACCTGTGATGGTCAGACCAATCTTTCAAGGGCTCTACATGGCTTAGGGACTATAGATTCTTTTTCGTGTCCTGCTTGTAAGTTAGACAGCAAATGTGCTGGAGAAAGAGGCGCTTTAAATAGGCAAAATCATATGCAGGATCTCAGCAAGACCGACTTTTCTTCAGCACAATACAACGCTTAATTTGCAGTCTGCGCCGAGAAAACACGAAACAAGATTGCAAGGGCCCGTGGTACCTGCACACAATTTTAAACTGATAAGTCAGCTTGCACTGGGAGTTGCACCACAGAAGGCACCGTAAAGTACAAGCCAGTGGTGTATGCACGGTGTGGAAGTGTGTTGTCTAAGGAAATCTCAGTAGAAATTGACGTTAAGGTAACACCGTTACCGGCACTTATTAAATGGCACCACCAGGGCTGTCTCATGATAGTCCTACGATATTTTACGATCATCGGTGGCAACCTATACTTGAAAATATGGTTTATTACTTTGTCAATACAAACTAAAAGACATTCATTCGAAAGTGGCCTCCATGTTCATTGCCATGCCACAGCAAAGTATTGAGTGCAGCCGGTGCATCATTGCTTGCAATGAAAGCCGTCTTTACGCCGACAAGATTCATGGCAGCAGAGATTCTAATTCGCATAAAGAAGCCACTGGGTATAGCTGGCAATCACATTCTCACGGTATTTATTCCTCGGATCTAACGGATTATTCAAGCTCATAACCTTTGTAAATGATTCCAAGTCCTCAGGATCTACCGACCGCTCATCCATAATCCTGAAAGTCTTTTTGACGCATCTGCGACGATGCCTTTGTCAGCATCAGTTCCCTTAAGATTGTCAAGAAGCGCAGCACCATCAAACAGAGAGATTATATCCGTTTCTGGGGCCAGGTTATTGACCACGTCTTGTCCTGAACGCGTTACTTGATCCTTGTGGTACAAGTTAAGAAACTTGAACCACGTCACCAAGTTGGGCAGCTGTTCGTGAAGTGGGATATCCGCTTGAATCAATTGTGCGTTAAGGTCCTTTGGCACCTTTCCCTCCTCAAGCCATTTTTGTCCCCGCACGGCTGTCAACAGCTGATCCACAAACGCCGTCAAGCCCGTCGTTCCACAAATGGACGTGAATAGCTGCACGAATTTTTCAGATGCTTTCTCCTTCTTCAACACGTCTACTATCCTGTTGTCAAATCCCACGCCGTCCTTGACCAACATTTTTTCGTTCATGTTGTACTTTGTTTTGTAGAGTTGGCAGTACCAAAGCCATTGATAGAAATGCATATCTTCTCGAGAGACCTTGACCTGCAGCTTGCGAAAGACAGCCTCGGGAGTGTTTGTCTTCTTCTTTAGCAACGTGCGCAACTGAGACGCTTGCTTGACGACGTCCGCCATGTTGTTACTCAAGGTCTGTAAATTCGCCTTTGTTTTAGCCCTTTTAAATAGGCGAGCCAGGTCCTTCTCATGTACCCCGTCAATACTCATCAGCAAGCTAAAAGCCTCAAAGCGATGCTCCACATTGTCACTAAGACCATTTTTGCGTCCGAGCGTATCGAGATACTTGAGCCATACAATAATTCGATCGCTTTTCACGTCTGCGTGTGAAAATTGTGAACCAATAAAAAGATCACGAGGTGTGGGCCATGAGCTTAGCTTTAGTTCACCATTTGAGTAAATAGTCTTGGGTGACAGCACACTTACAAGTTGGAGCAATTTCTCGTCCGGACTCATTTCGTTTTTCTTTAGCTCGGGGACTCGGGACTTGGAGCTAAAAAGCTGTTTAAGCAACGCCAAATTCCCCCTCCTCTCTTCGTTGACGTTGTAATCAGTAGCGCTCTCATAAACGTCCAGAGATTCTTTGGCTTCATTTGACGGGTTTGCGCTCTCGTCAGCACCAGATGCGCTCGATTTAGAGTCTGCGTCGAAATCAAAGTCTCTGAAATGTCTCGCCTTAACACTACGAGCAAAGCAAGCGCAGAACTCAACCAATAACAGGCAAAACAATCTGCACCAGCGCATTGATATCCCTTGATGACTCGATCACTTACTTTACAATGTCAAGTAAAAAAAATGCCAATGATGAGTGTGAGATGATGGGACCACAAAATCAATTTTAGCTGATCGAGTTTATTCGCTGAAGTCAGTATTCTAGTACTGAGATTTAATTGCTAGGACAATCGGCCTTTGCTTATGAGCTCAAGTAGAATCATGTGCGACTTCTACTGAACTACTAAAACCCAAGCCACACACTAAACCGTACCACGTGGTTTGCCCATCAGCACCACGTACCGCAATTGTCCCACAAATAGTTCTTGGTAACGTCATTGCGACAACTGAATTTATGAAACGATTTTCTCGCAATATTGGTCAGCATTTGAATACAGATTTTCTTATCAAGCTCTCGCCGTCATTATGCATCTGCCTGGCGTAGGTACTTTCACGACGATAAAATAGCTAGAGGGGTCTTATGATGGTTACAATCTCCCAACCTGTATTTCGGGAAATTTTGTACATAATTAGACGCCTTAGAATTTGCTGTATTTGAGTTTAGCGGCTGTATAATATGTACTTTGCAAATAAAAAATCAAGGCAAGAAGAATCTTGGCAACTATCATTCAATTATCATTTACGAAGCGAAGTTTTGCTTGGAAAGCTAATTATAATGGTCGGACCGATCTTTGGTGGATTTGTAGAGCTCAACATGGCTCACTTGGCCACATAGATCTTCCTCGTGTCTGACTACATCAGTCAGACGGCGATTTCCAAGAGATTAAAAAAGGCAATGCAATATGCTTAAAAGTGGACGACCAGGAGGAAATCAGCAGGATCGACTTTTCTTCAGCACGAAACGACGCTTTATTTGCAGTCTGATCCAACAAGACACCAGAAACTATTGCAAAGTCTCGTGGTGCATGCACTTCAAGTTGTAGGTGTTTCGGGCGTCGAATTTTGCAAGAGTCCAAACCCTCTTTTCTTAAGACCGCCTTCTAATGTCTAAGAGATGTCAATATGATTGTCATCTTATCATGGCAGTCTTACACCATGGACGTGAAAATGAATCTTTGACTGAAAAACCTATCTTCGTATATGTATGCTTCATTCAATAGAAAAGAGAGCTACTGCATACGATATCCTGTGGTGTAGCTCGAACTCTTTATTTTTTTGGAGCGCGTTGTAGTCCGACAAATATAAAAAAAGAATAGCCTTTGAGGCATTGACTTAATAATCACTATCAACAAGTTCAAAGAAACATATACGCGACTGCAGCCTGGCTGTGAAGGTCCCACCTAACTTTTTTCGATAGTGTCTGGTGTCGAGACCGATAAAGATTTGAGGGCCGAGGGTATAATCAACATGGACAGGGATTCCTGCTAGTTGGCGGTGCGATTGGGTTTGTGGCTGCCGGCAGGTCTCGGCATGGGATGCAGTTCATGTACACTTGCCAGCGCGTCTTGCTGTCGCGACGCTGCAGAGGGAATTAAAAAAATGGAACATATGATCAGTGGACGCACATGACGAGTGAGCCACAGATTCTAAATTGAGATCGTAATATCATCGTTCTACAGCACCTTCATAACGTCACTCACTGACCACTGTCAACATACAATGAAAGAACTTTGCATCCTTAGTGGTTGATAGCTTCTTCAAAGTGGATTCCGGGTCCGTGTTCCATCAATGAGAGAAGCATCTCCATTTACAATTGTCATGATGTCTTTGACATTGTATGATGCCTTCAGCTCCATATAAACAGTGACGGAAGGGTCGAAGCTTTTTGTTCTTGTCTCAATAAAGGTGCAGTTTTGCCATGAGAATTGCTGTTTGGTTTGAGTTCGGCCAGAGTGCGTCCATTCAGCCATAAGCCCGCATGCAGGAGCCAGCGTTTCGATGGCAGCGAAGGAAGACACTATAGCAATCATTGATGGCTGCAATGATGACGCGATAAGGTATTCAAGCAAAACGAGAAAAAAATTATCACGGGTATGAATCGATACGAAGGTGTTAAATGTCAAGTTAGATGTCACTTTTTCTTTGTCGTACAACAATGCAGCAAGAGTGACATGACCGTCGTTACCGGTAAACCTGCCGGTGACGACGATATTGTTCATCATTTTACAAAATGCATACTATCCTAAGGTATAGACTAATACACGGTTTCATACCAGAAGAGAGTTTTAAATGTCCTATAATCAAGATATCTTACGAATTGGAAATAATCTAGGATTAGTAAGAATCAGATGAAGTAAAGAATGCTGATAGCCTGTATTATGGTAGCAACAGATGGCTGAGAGCCACCAATGAGGCTGTAGCAAGAATAAAATTCCTAACATCTTTACATTTAATATTATATCTTACACCTCTCCTCCGTCACCGACTTCGCTCCGTTCGCTTCCAAAACCTTGTCCAACGACTGACCTTTAATAAGCTTCCTCCGCGACTGTACATATTCCATGTATACCAGCCAGAGAATGGACTGTCTGAGTGCTATCAGAAAATTGTTAAAATTGTAAACGCAAATTACTTAATCGTATTCCTTCCCTTGCTTTACAATATATGCTTGCAGCATACGGTGGCCAAGAGAACCCTACCGCAAGACCATTGACTAAAATACGAAAGACATATCCAGAACAGACCCAATGACCCTAGTCTAGCATTGATAAATGAGAGATGCCTGTAACATTTCATTCCTGATGGCTATCGAGAAGCGATATGGCCAGTTTAGTGCCTCCCAATAAGCAGCCAACCGATTGACAAATTTAGTCACGCATAGCGTTCAGCAGATCCGTAAGGTGTACGCGATCTCGTCAATTAACGAGTAAGCAGGGCATTCGCGCACTGCACATTGCTGCGGAAGCTGCCGAAGAGGAGGCCACAATGCTCGAAGGTGTCCTAAGCGCGCAGTGTTTCGAGCAGCGTGATCCTCCTCAAATTAGATCCCATTTCTCCTGTGCATACATATGCGACATCATCACATGTTACTTTTTCGTCGATTCATTCAATCCTTTGTCACATGACTTACAATCTTGAAAAAATCGCAAATGTACCACCACTTTCACACTAAGTCCTATGTTTAATAGCTAATAGACATGGATGAAAGATTTACTGATAAGTTGCTAAAAAGATCACCGCTCTCGCGACAACTCAAATACAATAACAAGAAAGACGTCATTCACCTCGCGAATGATTGGATGTCAGGTGGAAACGAGTAAGCGAGTATAATATCGTTTTTTTAGGAGCAGCAGTCTATAAATCATTCTTTTTTGCTGCGCTCGTAGTAAAAATAACCTTTTGCCGACGATAATGGAAAAAGGAGCATTTGTTGTGAATGTTGACAGTATGCATGTCCACTAGGATTCGGGAGCGAACACTAATCAAGCTATTAGTAGGTGCAGGTCCTTAATCGGGGACAGACGTCTCTCGTGATCTTACGCCTCGTCTTCCACAATACCAATACCAACAATTGCTCTTGTTTCACGTGCCAAAGCGTTGCATATCGTATACGCAGCACAGACTAATGATTTGTTAGCGTTAGTGCGTTTGCCGACACCGTTTGCATAGAAGAAATTTCCGGCTTTTCTTTTAGCCCTTTCGGTATACAGTTATTGCCAACTATAACTCTCTCAAACACTCTAACTTTTTCCCAAACCGATCTTGTCTTTTCTACGAGCTCGCTATTTTCGCCCTACTTATTTAACCAAGCGTTTCGACTCTTGTTGCTCAATTTCTTGTCAAATACTGCGTCATCTTCTATCGCGGAGGACGGACCTTGCCAATAACGGACTGTCTAGGTTCTACGGTACCCCAGCTTCTCGACGAATCCTATTGCGTCGCGTTGTACACGCTCAAGACGGTGCTCAGCCATCGGCGTTCCATTTCCTGACGGCACAAAGCAGCTTCGTGGTTCCGTCTTCTTTGGTCATGAATGGCTCGTCCCTGAGGCGACCGAGGATGCCCCGCAACCTGCTATTGGCGGTATTTAAACTTGCGCTCTTTGCGTCTCCTGTCGCGGCCACAATCTGTAAAAATGCCAGCACTTTATTTAAAGGTGAGTCGGATGCGACCGCTGTCGTGTACGATGGCAGTTGCGAAGCTCGCACTTTTCAAGTCGTTAAGAACGCGGAAGTCACCAAGAGTCTTAATTTATCGAATTTAAATATTGAAGACGTCAGCAGCTACCCTCGCGTACATCAATTGTAAGAGTTTGGCAAGTTGATTTGAAGATTGAACTCATACAATATTATCTTGTAGATTACTCAACAATAATGAACTCGAGATGTTTGCACCTGCTGACGTGGACGACGACATGAAAGTCTTGTACGTGATCGATAACAAGGAACGCCATGACATGAAATATTGATATGTTGCTGCAATAGGGAGTTGGCGAGTAATTTTATCACAACCTTATCGGCTTTTCGCTTTCCGCGGCGGTTAACTTATCTAGATTTGAGCTATAACTCGATCTCGACACTATCGTCGTCCACACCCTGGCCAGAAGCAGGGGAGCTTCAGACGTTGTTGTTGCATGGGAACTCGCTTGACTCTGTGAGCGTCGATACTTTTACGACATTAGTCGCACTGCAGTCTTTGTATGTGACAATGGACACGAAGACTTATTGGCTTTGCCTTGCTAACGCTCTGTGGTCTTACAGATCATTGTCAAATACAGGCATTTCCAATCTAGATGAAATTTTGCTACCAATATCACTGCGTTCATTATCAATGAGCAACAATTTATTCGCAAGCGCGTCTACAACCTTTGTCAATTTACCGACGGCATTGCATCATCTGTGCGTACAAATATTGTCACACTTGCCAATAATATGTACTCACATTATTGTGTGCATTTTTTTTAAAAGCGATTTAAGTAATAACTTACTCACCGACTTTCCAGCCATCGTTTCTTCACTCACGACACTCGTGGAATTGTGCGTACAGCCATGTTTGTTCCGTTAATCTTTTTTTTAAGTTTACACTTTTTTCAAAAAGGAATCTCGAATCAAATGGAATTAAAGAAATCACTGGCGTGACTTTTGCTTCAACACTTCGAAAAATTTATCTAAACGACAATCCACTGTCAACAATTGAAATTTGCCGCTCCGACGTGAGTATGTTTCAAACTTTGTCTGACCTTGTCGTGCCATCGTCCGTCATGAGCACGTGTGCGAACTCCAGGGCAAAAAGCGAAAAAATCAAAGGTGTTCATTTTTGCGTCTTAGAGGACAACGAGTGCGACGTCGCATCCTCCGCTGCCTCACGTAGTGGAAGCTTGGATAGTTCCAATAGTTCGAGCTCCAGCGATGCCGTTTCGAAAACTCAAACAGACTCTCTTTTTTCGGCCAGATCGATCGGCATTATTGGTGGCATGTTTTTTATCATTGGCGTGGTAACAAGTTTGTTGGTGTTTGGATTGATTTGGCACAAACACGGCAAGAAAGCACAGGACGACTCGTCGCATGGAGTGGCAAGGAAAGTCAATCAAGATTCTCAACTTGGAAGCAGTGAAGGTAACTTGTTCGTTTTTACATCCACTGGACAGCGAGAAATTGGCACGAATTTGTTCAATGCCGATGGCAAGCTTGGTAGCAATAATATGTACGAAGACAGTAGTTCCAAAACACCGGGAGAGGACGCAGCGTGGAGTGTGTACGAGAGTCCGTTTGACACATATTATCCCGTGGCTCTTTTGGAATCGAGTGCAAAGAATAGCAGCTTTAATGGGGCGAGCACAATTTCACTTCAAGCGCGGAGTAAGATCAAGAGCAAAATTGATCTAGACGATCTCCTCGTGTTTGAAATCCCACCCGAAGAAATCCAGATGCGGCATGCACTTTACATGTCAATGGCCAAGATGAATAGTAAGGCTGCTTTGGCGTTGAGTAGTGTGGGCGTAGGAAGTGTACGCAAAGTGGATATGGCTCTCTTCCTGGCGGACTATCAAGGTTACAAGGTTGTGATTCAAGCGCTCATGCGGTCTAAAAAACGCCTTGAACTCCGCTTTGTCGAGCAAATTCGCCTTGCCGCGTCGCTTGATCATGCGTCCATCGTTCACTTTATTGGCATCACGACTGGGTGCAGTACGACCTTGAGTCGTCGACGGGGAAGCAGTGCAGCAGTTCCACTTAATCCGTACGCTAGTCACGGTTTGACGAATACTTTGAATGAGAGCAAGAGCAGATTTTTAAACATGGGCGCGCCGGCGTGGCACTTGGGCGTTGTTTTCGAGTACATGCACTACGGTTCTCTTGCCTCCATGTTTGTAGCCGAGCGGTATCGCCGTGAAGGGAAAGGCTTTGACTCGAACAACAGCGTCGCGGTAACCATTGGTAGTGGCAATGGGAATATCTTTAGCTGGTATCCGGTCTTTGCAAACTCCAGCGCAGGTGTGAATGCGAATCCGAACGCCGATTGGCGCTGCAAACTATCGATTGCCCTGGATGTGGCCATGGGGCTAGTCTACCTCCATGCCAACAATTACGCACATGGCAGCGTGTGTGCGCATAAAGTATTAGTGAATGAACAAGGAGAAGCGAAGCTGAGTGCAATGGATGTTTTGTTGGCGTCGGACCTCGCGCAAAGAAAGGAGAAGGCACCATACACGACGGATGATTTTCGTGGCTCATTGCGAGAAAGCGCTCGATGGACGATGCAAAAGATCTCGAGCATGCGACTACAGGGGGCATCGAAAGCGGCCAAGCAGCCAAACGCTGGAAATTTACAGCTTAGTCGTTATGCAAACAATAGTAGAGAAAACAATGGAAGTAGGGCCAGCGGTGCCACATTGGACGGTAACAATAGCCCGATCGATCCGCTCGAATCGAGCAAGATTGAAGCAGCCTACATATCGGCACAGCGTGACGACGTGTACGCCTTTGGCACGTTTTTGTGGGAACTCGACACGATGATTGCCGTCGAGGAAGATATGGCGAGTTTACGCGTCCCGACTGGCACTGGCGGCAGCTCGCAGCCGCTGACGTTTTCAGCCGATTGTCCAATGGAGCTACGAAAACTGGCGTGTCAATGCTGGCACGAAGTATCAACCGAGCGTCCAAACGCTATTGACGTGCAAGAGGAGCTAGTTCGGATGTTGGAAGGCCGTCTCACGACTATTGGCCAATTTCCACCCAACTGGACGCGACCCAGCTGCATGAGCGTCACTAGCGGGCTTGGTAGCGCCGACTTGTCATTTAATATGTCGAGTGCACGTACCGGGAGAGTCGTGTCTTTGGCCGAACTCTAGCTCGCTTTTTTTAGTGTATTTATTCGCTTCAAGACGCCACTTTCGCTTACAACTTGAAGGGTTTTGCTTGTAAATAGCATTTCTCGACTATAAACCCCGTGGTCCCGAGTGGCCGCATCAAAGGGACTCTTACTAACCATTTATTGCTTAGTTTTCGTGAATTCGGACCGATGGCCACATGCGTGGATGAAGTTCGAACACTAGTTAAACAGCACGTGGTGAAACATTATATTAATATAAATTATATATTGCAACATTTGCGAGATCGTTCGAAAGCACGCTATTATCGATTTGATAGTATGCGGTTACGAAATAATAAAGTATTCGGCCAGCTGTGCAGTCGACAGAGTGCAAAGTTATAACAGTTTTAACAGCAGTAATTCGGCGGACACGAAGCTAAAGCTGCAAGGTGGACAAACCGTCGCAAGATGTGAATTTAAACTATATATACTTTTTATAACGAATATGATTGGGAATTTCTCAGTCGTTACATAGATCGTATATTATGGGCCCGGTTTGTTTCTACTCACGCGTTCGACCCATTTCTGGGCACGTATGCCGTCTTCCTCATTACACTATGGGACAGTGGGACCCACCCACTGTAGGCGTCGTTCACTTAGTGACCTGTATCCTATAGGTGGACCTCTTCGAGCGACTAGCCACAAGGTCAGTGGCTATTGTTACGAAGTAATCAACTGAGAGCCTTTCCAATCCGAATTAAGACAATAATATTAAAACCTTCCATCAACCTGCCGCGTTTGAGCACTTTCGTAAAAAGTGAGCACCTGCCTGTACACCATGTACTATGTGTCGCCAAGGGTCACCGGCTATGTGCTCACCACTCGCGCGCAGAATATGGCAAGAAATTGACTGGCGCTTCAGTATGCTGCAACGTCAACGTTCGACACGACGACACGAAAAAACCATCTGGCCAAGGCAGTCATGTGCAATGCGGCTCGTCTTCGCTCTTATCCGTCGAGTAATCCCTCCCCCAGTCTCAATTAAGCGCACGACGGGCGATTGTGGTCTCATCGACTATCGCGAAAGACTCTACGACCACGATGTGGCGCAGACCTCCGACCCCAAATGATAACGTCGGGCACCGTGGTGTGCCCGATGCCACCTCCACGCCCCGGTCCCAGCGTGCTGGCTCAGCTGGCCACAGCACGACTCTTGTCAACCTTGACGGTAGGGTTGAGTAGTCATGCTGCTGCAATGCACGCATTGAGCTCATTGTTTGTCTCCTCGTAGTGTTTCTCCATCGGGCCAACATTGGCCACGAAATTAGTTCCCACGACGAAGATTTGATCGTGCTTTTTCGTCGGAATAGCAAAGAAATTACGTCCGAGCCAGCACCTTGGACCATGGAGCACTGTGCCGTGTGGAACCAGCACGTGCGCTTTCAGACGTCGCTGCTTCGACAAAAAACGGTTTCGACGGGAACGAATGAGTTTCGTAAAAAAGAGTACGAAATTGTGCTGGTGGCGGTATGTAGTGTCGATCGATCCAGAGCCGCATGTGGCTAGGGATTCCACACGCCTTGAACTTTGCTCTGACTTGCTTTGTCTCCATGTTGGCGTGTCTTTTAGCTGCCAAGTCATTCGGCTGTTGCTCTTTTCTCGATCGACTTTGCCACGCTTGTTCAGCCCGATGCCAGTGCGTCAGACCGTCAGAAATCCTTTCGCATCGCACCTATGAAGTGTCGAGACTTGGCGGCTACGCTCGAACTCGATGTGACGTGGGAACTGGCGACAAGGGCCGCAACGAACGTATTGTACTCGAAAGCTCAATCTTCTTTGCCTGGATTCACTGGAATCTCGCCGTCATCTCCGTTATCAGGCAATAATTCTCAATATTCCAAGGCGCACGCGCTTAAGACGCAAACTTCGTTGTCCCGAGATAACTCTGGGTCTCGACGCACTACGAATGACACAATGTCCGCACTCACACGACGTACGACTGCTAGTCTTAGCTCAGCTGGTAGCGAACATGACCTGCTTGAGGAGCTGACGGCTTCTAGCTGCAGCGGCTGTCGGTCTGCCAAGCGCAGACTTGATCGCAAAGACGTACAGGTGCTGCAACTCGAGTCGTTTTTAAAAGAATCCCAGAAACGAATCGATGCCTTGTGTACCGAGAACGACGAGTTGATTGTTCGTGAAAGAGCCGAGACACGGCATGCGGCACAGCAGCGTGTACTGACGCTGCGTCTACTCCAGGAGCTTGAAGCCGCCGTGCAAGTGTGCATCAACCAGATGCAGGTACAGGACACGACGCTGCTTCCGCAAATGGAACTGGTTGAACGCGTCAAGAAGCTGCATGAAGAAGCTGACCCGCTTTTTGAGAAATCGGATAACTCGCAGCGCTCGCATTTGTCAGAAGCATCTCCTGGATTGACGTTTGATTTTCAAACCGAGACGGAGGCGGCGTTGCAGCGAAACCAGCGACTACAACAACAACTAGAGTTTCTTAGTCGCTCGATGGATCACCCCATTGAACGGGTAGACAATCCCACTCGACTTTGTCGTGTGGCCACGGACGCGTCGGGAACTACCATGTCATCGGCTCGTAGTGAAAGCATTACGCTCGATTGTGAAGCTCGACCAGTAGCACGCACAATGACACAACAACTTAACAATCTTGAGCGTGAAAATTTCAAGCTACGAGCTGAGCTCGAAGATGCATTGGCGAATGCTGCACGGTCATTTAAGAAACAGTCGATTGGCTACTCTACGAGTTTCTCGACAGGGCTATCGCTCACAGCTGAAATCTCCGAGACGGCGAGCTCGTCAAGCCGTGATGACATGGATGAACCTGAAATTGAAGACGCCGTGCTGCTCTCTCGTATTCGTGAGCAACAAGAGTTGGAAGCTGAACGGTCTGCAGCTCTCCAATCGGAATTGGACGAGGCTAAAGACGAGATCAAACGACTAAAGGATCAGCTCGATGCAGCCCAGTGCGAACGACTATCGCAAGAGGACAAAGAGCCGTCGCAAGCTCCTGGCTTTTTGGACAAGATCTATGCAGACGTCGGCAAGGCCAAGCTGCAGCTTGAGGACCGAGTGAAACAGTTAGACGAAATGCTGGCGAGTGCGAAATGTGAAAATGGTCGACTCCGGAACCAGATTGAAGAGTTGCAGAGCCAGAAAACGAGTAATGGCAATGGCCCTACCACGACAGAAAAGGATGTACACATTGCTGAGATGGAACGACGATTGAAAGAACAAGAAAATGACGTCCTGATCAAGGGAGAGGAATTTGGGAGATGCAAGCAACAGCTTCAGGATGCTGCAAATCGAGCTCGAGCTAGTGAGACCGCTCGGTTGATGCTTGAGAAGGAACTTGAAGCCGTGCGTCTATCACTTCAAGCAATGCAAAAATCAAATGTGGGTGCTTCGGCATCCGCTAGTGCTGTAGCCGCAACGGCACTGTCTCCCTCTCATGTATCCCACCACTCAGCTGCTAGTGACGTTCCCACTCACAACGAGGAGCTCGCTGAGGTTCAGAAACAGCTCAAGCTGTCAAAACAAGAGGTGATGCAGCTCCGGTTTCGAAGCAATCAATTTGAGAGCGTCAATGAGCGTCTAGAGGAGGCTTTGAAGGAAAAACGGACTCTGGAAGTCAAGCTGACAGCGTTGGAAGGACAACTTTTTGAACAACGGGGCCGTACACTAACTGCTGATAGTCGCGGCTTTAGTGCTACTTCAATGGACGTTAAGAGCACAGCATTGTTGACTGAGATGCAGCGCGAACTGGACCAAAAGGCGGCACAGCTTATGATCGCAGAGAATAAAGTAAAACACTTGAGTAAGCAGCTGAACGGCGTGGAAACGAGCGATTCTGGTACGATCGAAGAGATGGCAAGTAAGGTCAAAGAGTTTGAGAATGAAATTGCTCGGCTGTGTCAACGCAATGATGATCAGTCCAAAAAATTGCAGATGTTTGGAGACCGCGTGCTTGTTGCTGTGCGAGAACGCGACGAATTGGAGGAGATTGTACAGCAGATGGTGACGGAAATGGCATTATTAGGCGGGGACGTGCAGTTTTCCACTAGAGCTAATAATCATCGCACGACGGACATGGAGGAAAAGGCACAAGGACCTCCACCACGTCGAGCATCGACGCCACCAGGGCAGACGGGCAAGATTACTGACCGATACGCGAACGCCGTAGCAAGCAGCTCAAGTGTATCTCCTCCACCAAATACTTCACCGCCTAGGGTGACTAACAACAAGGTCGCGCAACTCATGAAGAAATTTTCTCCGTAGAGAACGAATTGATGCCAATTCGGACGTGTCAACTGGACTGGTTGGCCAGTGTCATCGGCATCCTTTTCGTTTTCTGCCTCCTATGCTTGATTGTCCGATCTGAAAGTATACGAGAAAAACGTAGCTTCACTTACGCACCGTACACTTCTTTTGATTCGGAGGTGACACTTCACTCGGACATATACATGTCATTATAAAAGTATACATAGTATATTGAGTGAATCGTGTGACCCATGAAGACTAACATTTTCAAGTTACCGCCGCCCGTTACGCCATATACTTACATCAATCCCAAAATACAAAAGCATAAATACTTAGTATCAGATCCAGATGTCACAAAAGTCGTTTGTTGTACTATATAATACAACTATAGTACAATATAAAGTACATCATCGCTCTCTGAGGTTGTCTAAGGGTCTCGATGCTCTTATATGCGAATGAAGGGCGGATGACGGGCGGACAAGACGTACATTCTTAAACTTGTTGCATGCACTCAAACATTTCTGCGACAAGAGAGACCACAAAGAAACACGAGCGTTGCTTTCTTTGGGGACGGGGAAGCATACTTTGCCCGTCAGCTGCTTCGTCTGCGCGGAACATGGCGGTCAAGCGGATGAAATGGCATCATCAAGAAGCTTGATTGGGAGGAAGTCGAAGCTACTTTGCTTTTTGATGAGCGCGATGACGCGGATCCTGGTTCTGACGTTTGCAATGCCTCGTTAGACGACTGGAGCGATATGTCAAGTCGGAGAATCAAGCACTGGTGTCGAGGGCGATGGCAATTGAAAATGGTAGAATCTACATTGTCGAACTTCCATTTGGTATTCATGATGGCTACTGCGGCTTGCTGAACACGGCCGTATTAAGGGCGACGGGTACGTACGATGATCACTTGATGTCGCGTACGTGAAAAGCCTCCGAAAACTCGAGCCCGATTGTAGTTTTGGTCCTGCTCCTGGTATTGGTGCCATTCGTCCCGGTGGAATGACGTGAAACGAATACCACACATTGAAGGTGGAAGTGGGCGTCTCACGGCGATGGCCGTATTTGAATCGAAAGCGGATCAAAGGAGGCAATATCTCGGCGTCGAATACGTTCTCTGCATTCGTCTATCACCAGCGCTGCGGGTTCGTCAGTACGTGCTCTACACGGTGGATAAACCAGCAAACCCGCTTTCGCCTATGGATCCAATTCCTATCGACAATCCGACAGATGTGACTTTTATTCGCGCCGTCTGTTGGGCCTCGTCGGGCAAGCTCCTAATCCCAAGGCTTCACTCAGCCCGATATGGTGATCAATTTGTTTCCGCTCGTCGAGAGGCTGATTCAGACAAGCCAGTGAAGTCGTGGTTGATTTTCGATTTAAAGTCGTCAGCTGTCGATGTCGATTTTGAGTTAGTCACCATGAGTCACCACCGAGTCACCACTATGGTTGCTCATTAGCGTATTATCAATATTTAATATTACATGAGCCGCGTTATCCATCCCCCATTTTGTGAGTAGCTAATTAAATAAAGTACTGATTGGATAAAACTCGGGCTTAGTATTTGACGCCACTTTCCTCTTAACCTCTTTTTGCT